>CM077249.1:28366140-28481140 GCA_039654775.1 Spinibarbus caldwelli
AGAACATGAAGTTATGAGGCCTGATTTTACTGCCTCCAACACTGTAATTATTAAGGAAAGGTAAATCATGAAAGCAATGATGATGACTTCAGTGAAATGCCACTAGAGAAGTTAATTCTTTTGAAGAGAGCACCTTTCACCGCTAATGATAAATGGGAGTTTGAAGTGCACTGCAGTTCTGCAGCTCACAGAGCAGAATTTGTGCAAAACTTGCACAGATTGAATTAATCACAGCTTTGATCTGTTGTATGAATAGGTGTTGTATATGAGGTTTCAGATCCAATTTGGACTATTAAGCTACTGTATATACATTTCAATGCCTTTCTGCTTCAAAATTTCATATTTAAGTCAGTGTGTTACTTTTAAATGTTACAGTTAATTACAAAGAAACAAGCAATTTCAGATTTATTTTCTCCATTTATTTATTTATTTATTTATTGTGCAGATACAGACCCTTTTATATTTAATAATCTATTTTAATTTTATTTGATATTTTATCCAATGCAATTAAATACAGACATTAAAGTCTGACTTGATTTTACAGATTGTTTCTGTGGACACGGTGCATGACTATTTGAATATTAGAAAATTAATACTATTGAATGATATAAAAACATAGGTTTTGCATGACAGTAATGTGTAGGTTTGTGTTTCCGATCCAGATCAAGTCGTCGATGAAAACTCAACTCAAAACTCAAAGAAAGGTTAGTGATGCAACCTTAGATCAACCATATCTTTTTCTCTGTAGTACGTTTGGAGATTTAGTTGAGTCGGTCCATGAAATCACAATGTCCTAAATTCAATTTGAGGATTTATTTTTAGGAATATTTAATCTACTAAGAGAAAATACCAAACTGAGTGGCATGAAGCTTTTTTACAAGCCTCTTTTTTTACGGTGACCTTTTGTGCTTTTTGTACTCACAAAGCATTCTTCAGCTAATGCTATTTCAAATATAAAAAATGTAAAATAACAATAATAATCTTGTTAATGAGATTAATTACATTAAAATGTGTTAAAAATGTAATGTTGTTTTCCCCATCTTAACTGTTAATTTTATTATTTTATATCATTTTTTTATGTTTTATATTTTATTTTTTAAATAAAACGTAAATCCAATGTGATGTTTGATTTTTTTTTTTTTTTTCTTTTGTAATTATTGGCAGTCTGTTTGTCTGCTCTCAAATTTGTTTGAGATACCAAAGACAAATTAGCAGTTCAATAAAGTGTCTGGCTGTCTATCTATAATCCATCTGAATAACAAAATTGTATTCTGTCTTATAGGCTTATGTAATTTCAAATATTTCTTATCGCAGGCAAAAGAAAAATGATACTCGTTTGAGCTGCTCTTCTTAAAGGTCAGTTTCAAATCTGTGACCATGAAAGCTTTTCATAACAAACCCTTAACCATGACGGCAGTGCTAGAGACTGAAAACACAGTGAGTGCTGTTGGGACATGTCTAATCAGTCCTGGAGCCTCCATGTAATTACTCTGGGACCGCTGTACCTCATTCCTGTGGCCTTGTTGAAGACTGCAGCCCTCCGTTTGGGGTAGATGGGGAAATGATTAAAAGGGCTTTTTGTGCTCTATGGAGCAAAGCTAAATCAATCCACATTGATGTATCACCAGGGTGTAATTAGCATGAGTCTACAGAGCAAAGCCGATAATTTAGGTTGATGTGAGCAGGTGTGCCCTATCTGAACACCCATCGATGAAGAATGGCTTCTACTTCCAAATCTACATACATTACTACTTCTTTGTGCTAAAACCGTCCCTCGTCACCCCTCAGCTGGGTTATAAACCTGCTCTCGGGGCAAGTAAATGCACAATAGTTACCATCTTTATTGACTAAGACTTTAGTTTGAAAGGAAATGCAGAACATTTCGCCATGTTCTTTGTTTTCGGCCATTATGCTGAATCCCAATTGGGAGATAGTTTCCAAAAGGAAAACAATATATTTGAGTGTATGAACCCTAAATATAGAATAGGGCTGGGCGTTATGGTCAAAAATATTATTACAATATTTTCCCCATATGCTACAATATTGATATATATTATGATTATCAGAGTCTTAGTCACCAATCATCAGCCCCAGCGCACCCAAGATCACCATCACCTGGATTGCTGATCACCCGCACCTGCAGCCACTTATCACCTCTCCTTGAAATACACGCTCCGTTCAGACTCTCATCATCCGGTCTACCGTTCACTACCTTGATCTGTTTCCAAATGTTATTTACCTATCTACTCACCGTGTGTTACCTGCTTCCAGAGTTTCCTGTGTTCCTTGGATCCCTATCTCCTTTGTTTCTGATCTCCTCCAGGATTCCGGCACCCACGACAAAGAGACTTACTTCCAGCTAAGCATTCAAGAACTCTTACTGCTGTTGGCTCACCTGCCTTCTGCTTTCCTTGCTCTTCCATCATTATCAATAAACCACCTTGTTATTTCACTCACCTCCGTGTCTCCCCGCCTGCATATGTGACAATGATATTCATTTACACTGAGAAAAAATAATGGTGAAACAATTTTAATAAATTGCTAACACATTGAATTAAATGACTGAAATTTATTTTTTTGTAGAACACATAGTCCAATATTTGCAACTTTTTTTTTTTTTTTTTTTTTAAAAATACAGTGTATCTTTAATGAGGAAGAAAATGTTTTCCACATGTTTGTTAGACCTTGAGAATTAATGTAAAGATAACTTGTTTGTTCACAGTTAAACTCCACACTGTAGGAACCTTTTAATTTCCATTGTATTAATCCATTTTATTTTTTTCCCTAAATTCTATGTTTTTTTTCTCTCTGGATAATGACTTAATTTATAAAGAAATTGTCCAATGAAATGAATTACTGAAACATATGATATTGATATATCACAATATTCATTTACCTTTAATGAGTAAGGAAATGCTTTCCATATGTTTGTTAGTTCTTGAGAATGAACAACTTTTTGGTTCACAATTAAAGTCAACAGAGCAGCTACCTTTTAATTTCCGTTTTAATAATCCATTTTATTATTTAATGGATTCTGCGTTTTATGATTTCAGTGATTTTAATGAAATGAATTAATAAAACTTGAACAATTTAATCTTTTAAAATGAAATCAAGTGAAAATATAACAAATTTACAACATAACCGTGTACTTTTACTGTTTGTCAAATCAGATGCTGCACAACCGAACTGAATAAATTAAAATATGGACGAAAAATAAAATCTCTGGGTTGTATGATATTCCTTAAAAATAATATTATTAATATTACTTTGAGAAGTACATTTTTGAATGCAACAGTAATATATTTCTGTCATAATTTCTTCAAGTTAAACCAGACTTTTATTTTGGCGGTTTGTCGTGAAGATCTTTGAGGAAGTGCCTTTGGTTTCAGTTTGCATTTGATGGTAGTTTTCTCAAAAGAACCTGTTAAATGCTAGTGAAGTGACTCTTAGAACAGCTCTGGAGATGAAGTTCATGTTTTCATGTCCTCATATATTGAAACGCAGATGTTAAAAACAGAACATGCAGTCGTATTAGCGACGTGCACTGACTGGCTGCTGTCGCGTTTATTTCTGATGTATGATAGGCTGTTAGAATAATCAATATCGAATTAAAATGTCTAGAGCTTATTGCTATTGACATCCATTTTTATATCGATACAATATTGTTTATCGCCCAGAACAGCAGTGATCGCTCACTTTTCTACCACTTTGGTGTTTTTCAGCTGTTGCTACCCACAACTTGAGCAGTAAGCCTTTGTTTTAGTTGCTAAATTGTTTGAAATGGATTTTTTAGTAGCTAGAATGAGCCTTGTATTTGTATTTGTAAAAAAAAAAAAAAAACATTATTTGTAAGTGAAAGCAGCACTTTTTACACTTTAAAACGCCTCCTCAAGCAATCAAAACAAAGCATTATTTTTGCAGTGAATTTTTTATATCACTTGTATTCTGTTTATTTGTAATGCATTGTTTTTCTTGGGTTTCACGGATCGCACAGGAAAGCCAGAGACGCCAGGGGAGTGTTGCCGCTGTAGGAGGTGTGTGGCTAAAGCAATGTTCAAGGAGCAACACAGAAGCATACTCACATTAGTGCTGTTGCCAGGGAGATTGATAGTCCCTGTAGAAACGTGGCTGGCAGTAATCAAGGATGTGATGTTCCCGCATGCTAGAACAACACTGAAATCACAGAGGGCAGAGAAACACAGCATTATGCAGCTACAGTGGCGCTTTTCTTTGGGTTTGACTCAGTTGAGGATGCTTTAGGGACGGCGTTATTTCATTCCTTTACTGCCGGATGATTCAGACGCGCTTGTACTGGAATGCTGAAACAATTCATAATGACAGGAAATCATTAGCCAGGTTTATTTATGTTCACATTTTACACATGGTGGCAGTTCAAAGTGCTTTTTAAGCAGATGTTTGGCTTGGTTTTCAGTAAATAATATATATATATATATATATATATATATATAAAATTACCTAAAATAACATTTTGCTTGAGAAACAAAATACATTCACTTGAGAAGCAAAACTGTGTAAGATTTGCTTCTGAGAATATAGTATGAATTAGGTGTGTTTTTCTTACCACACAGGGAAATTGTTGTTCTTGTTTTAGATATAAAACTACTTCTTTGTATTCTTCATGCTCTTTTTCATATTCTCTGTATTCGTATTCTTCCTTGTATTCATCTTCATGTTCTTCTTATATTCCTCTTTGCATTCTTTGTATTCTTTTATATTCTTCTTCATATTGGTATTCCTCTTCTGATTCATCTTTGTATTCTTCTTTGACATAGTCATAATATTCTTTGTCTTTTTCTTCGCATTCTTTATCGTATTCTTCTTCTTTGTATTCTTTATTGTATTCTTTATTATATTCTTTTTCTTTGCGTTTTTGTATTCTTTCTCATATTCTTATTTTTCATCTTCTTTGCATTCTTCATATTATTATTTGTATTCTTCATATTCTTTGCATTATTTGTATTCTTTTTATATTTAATGCCAGGAAAATAATAAGTTTACAATGATGTAAAAACAATGCAGATTCAATGTTTTTTTTTTTTTTTTTAATTTTCTATTTATCTCATATGCATTTTAATCTATATATATATATATATATATATATCTTATTCAGATAATCTTGTTTTAAGGATATTTAAATATATTTTCTGAGAAACAAAGAAAATGTTTTGCAGTGCATGGCGGTCTCTTTCGATATAGGTGATTTTTTTATTGTTTTTATCTTAATGATATTTTATCATGAAAACATGATTTTCAAATGCTCAGTTAATTACTCTGTTGAAAGTCTTAACCTTTAAACACATCAAAACATCAAATTTTTCCTTATTGAATAATAGCTCATATGCAATTATTTGTTATGTCATGACTCAAGCTGATAAATGAACGAAGGGGTTTAAGAGAATGTGATAGATTTGAGGGGTCTAATTATCCTTGAGCAGATGGCAGCCCTCCAGAGGTCAATAGACTAGATGGGTCGTTTGATTAGACACGTGATGCAGAAATCACTAAATATCCCACAATGTTTAGGGGCCGTGCGGAAAATTAACAAAGCCAATGAGTTCATGAGGCGCGTGTTTTATGCGTGCTTAACATTAATCTTGATCTTCATGGCACACTGGTGATGTATTTTAAAGTTACAGTCACATTTATTGATTTTATGGCATGAACAAGAGCAGAACAGCATCTGAAGAATGAGAGAATAAGTCAAAAAGTCCATATCTGGCTTATTCTGCAAAGCTGATCTGCCCATATTTTATTGGGGACAAAATGGAGTTAATTTCATTAAGTATCAATTTCAAAGTTAAGTCTCAGATGATTCTTTTAAAATCCTGTAAAGGAATAGTTCACCCAAAAATTTAAATTTGAAAATGTACTCACCCTCATGCCATCCAGGATGTAGACTTTGCTTCTTCATGGGAACAGAAATGTAGCATTGCATCACTTGCTCACCAATGGATCCTCTGCAGTGAATGGGTGCCGTCAGAATGTGAGTTCAAACAGCTGATAAAAACATCACAATAATCCACAAGTAATCCACACCACTCCAGTCCATCAATTAATGTTTTATGAAGTAAAAAGCTGCATGTTTGTAAGAAACAAATCCAACATTAAGACATTTTTAGCTTCAAACTATTGTTTTTCAGACTAAAATGTCCTCTATCTAATAATATTGCTTTTTCAGTGAAAAAGTCGTAATATGCAGAGATTAAGGACCATTTACGAGCAAAACAAAACAGTCCAAAACAGTTCTAAACAAATATGTGGTTGGATTTTGATGTGAGAGGACAACAGTGAATGGACTTTTTCATTAGAGTGTTATTATGGATTATTGACTCGTATTTTGGCCAGAAGCAACAGTTAAACACCTTAAAATCATTCACTTCACAAGATGTTAATTGTTGGACTGGAGTGGTGTGGATTACTTGTGGATTATTGTGATGTTTTTATCAGCTGTTTGGACTCTCTCTGACGGCACCCATTCACTGCAGAGGATCCTTTGGTGAACAAGTGATGTAATGCTAAATTATCCGTTCAGATGAAACAAACTCATCTAAACTTGGATGGCCATGGGTGAATAATTTGTCAGCAAATTTTCAGTGTTGGGAGAACTATTCCTTTAAAATAATAAAATCAGAACCAATATATTTTGTAAAATTAGCTTTGAAATGAATGTGGTTAGTGTAGCTCTTGGAGGAACTGGAGCAGAAACATCTGAAAAGTAAGAGACTTTGGAGAGGAGGCTCTGTTTGGCTATTTTATAATTAAATATGTGTTGAAAACATTTTTTGGCTTTTGTTTGCATGGCAAGAAGTGTCTGTCTGTCCCCATTGCATTCAATGGATTGGCAGATGTTTCAGATGTTTCTCCTTGGATTGGCAGTTTAATTCTAGTTTGCAGAATGTGAGTACAAATTTTTTCTTTCTTGTGCTTCAACATAAAACAAAATTGTCCACCTGCTGATTTTAATGGAAAGTTTGAAGATCGATTTCCTCTTCTTTTGTTTATTGTAGATTAGTATGCAGACAGACAGCAGCTGCAGTATCTGTTCATGTATATATTTGTTCATAGTGTGTAAGTTTTCATTTACTGTGGGCTGGAGTTTCTATAAATGTAATTGATGCTCTAAAGCACACTGCACACATCTCACCTTTAAAGAAAACTGCATTTCACAGCGTTTGCTTACACCTATCATATTCCACGATTATCTCCACATTTGAACATGACCACAGTGCACCTGTTTCTCTTGCTCTCTGTTTCTGTGCAGCATGTGAGCCCACACACGGCTGTGGAGCCGTCTCAGTCCTCACGCTCCATTAGCTTCGACGGTGACAGCTTCCTGTGCAAAGCAGTCCTGCGGAGTGGGGTGGGTGCTGATTTTGCTGTCGTAAAATGGTGATGGATTGGCTCTTGAGTATTAAGTTATGCACAGACAACTGACTGTGATATTTTACTGCTTTGATAAACAGTTTGTGCATTTTATTGATCTAGAGTTCAGTCTGTTCTAGAGAATTCGCTCACTCCCAAATCAAATTTGAACATTACGATAAAAAAAAGTCCAAAAAAATAATTTTAACAACAGTGTCAGAAACATTTAATGTCTAGCATTTTTAATTTGAGAGCTTTATCATTACATCTGTCATCTGCTAGTCTTGGAGTTTGTAGGTCAGTGGATAAATGTATTGATTAGCAGTCAAGTGGCTGTGATTACACAACATAAACTTGTAAACTATGAGCTTTTTTTCTTTTTTTCCTTTATTTTATTTATGTATTTATTTATTTATTGAACCCATTTAAAATACACTTTTCAAACTCATTAGTCTATTTAAGTTGTCTAGTAACAGTGTTCAATATTTTCCCTAACGTCATTAAAACTAATTACTACATCTCTGTGGTGGAAATTAATGCTAATTTCATAGCTAAAATGTATAAGGTATTTTATTCTAGAATTCATTTAATTTAATTTAATTTAATTTAATTTAATTTAATTTAATTTTTTTCTTTGTCTTGCCAAGCTAATTTCATAGCTAGTATTTTATGCATCATGATTGTATTTAATAAGTTCTAGTATTTTTTTTTTTTTTAAATACAAATTCTGTGGTGGAAATTACATTTTTGGATGGCTGTTAATGATAATTTCACAGCTAATATTTTATGTATATTTTATGTATCATGCTAGTATTTTATAAGTAATATTTTTTACTAAATAAAATAAAAATAATATTTACATTTTTTTTTTCTAAAATGTGGGGAAAAAAAACACTGTTCTCTGATGGAAAATTTTATTTTTCTTTGGACTGTTGCTAATAATAATTTCACAGTTAGTATTTTTTGTATTGTATCATCCAAGTATTTTATAACAGCTATTTTACCATAAATGCAAACGATTAAAAAATATTTTCATACTTTTGTTTATTTTACAGCTTGATTGGAAATGATATGTAGAAATGTTTGGCTAAAGTGATTTTACCTTTATTTTCATTCACACAGTCTCATTTATTCATTATCACTCTTTTTTACGTCTCATATTTCTTTATATCAAATTAATATCAACATATCAAGTTTTTATTCAATTTTATCATGTAATTTGTAACCAAGGACACGTACTAACTTTCAAATAAATAAATAAATAAAAAAGGGGCAATAATTGAGGCGAATAAAATGCATTTCAAAAGTACACTCTTAAAAATAAAGGTGCTTCAAAAGGTTCTTCAAGTGATTCCATAGAAGAACCATTTTTGGTTCCACAAAGAACCATTCAGTCAATGATTCTTTAAAGAACCATCTCTTGCTTACCTTTTTATAATTCTTCAGAAGTTAAAGGTTCTTTATTGAACCATTTAGGCAAAAAGGTTCTTCTATGGCATCGTGAAGCACCTTTATTTTTAAGAGTGTAGCAAAAAGTCAATTATAAAAAGAATAGTAAAATGGTTCCAAGAATATTTTCATATAACAGTGAAAATGAAAAGTGGAAAATCTGATAGATTTAATAAAAATCAATCCATGTGACATTAATCTAAGGCATTCTAGAAGCTCAAACAGTAGAACAAGGTCATGATTTGATTCTTAGGGAATGCATGAACTAATAAAAGTTGAATGCACTGTAAACCACTTTAGATAAACACATCTGCCAAATGCATACAGTAAATATAGTTGCAGAAGGGCACACTTGTAGAGTATGTCTACAAGTGCTTTGCAGTGGTTGTATTCCTTTTCTCTGCTTTCTGTCGATTATCAGCATCATCCTTTGCTTGTTTATGTGAGATATCAGTCCCCCCCCCCCCCGACAGACCCATAGAACACAGAAATGAAAGCAGAAGGAAGAGCCATTTTGGGGCCCGATGGAGAGGAATACAGCAGAGCAATGCATTTCCCCCAGAACTCCCTCACGGAGCCCTGCGCTCTGACAGACGAGCGCTCATTTTAACCTCGCACAAACACTCCGCTTATTCTGAACTGATCTTCACGACTGAGGGAGTCGGAGCGCGTGGCTCTTTCTGACAGCTGGTAGGAAGGGGAGGGAGCGTTAAATGGCTGCCACGGCGGATCCGGTGCCTGCTGAGCAGAACCATATTTTGGCATTTACTTGTCAGGCATATACAAACACAGATAACACACCTGGACAGAAATGGTGAAGGTTTGTTTGTCCGGAATGAAGTTTGCATGGGATTTACTAAAAAACGGTTTCTTGAAATGACCTTTCAGACCTTTCAAAAGCAAACAGCCTTATAAATAGTGTCCTTTTGTTCCTGCTGCCTGACCTTCAGATTGAAAAAATGAAAGGAAAGGTCTGCTAATTGTGAGAATTGAACAGCTATTTCCTCACTGAAATGTCTAAAATCCCAGAAGTCTTGTTTTACAAATATAGTTTTTCAGTGCACTGTAAATAACTCATATATATATATATATATATATATATATATATATATATATATATATATACACACAGTGGGTATGGAAAGTATTCAGACCCCCTTAAATTTTTCACTCTTTGTTATATTGCAGCCATTTGCTAAATCGTTTGTTCATTTTTTTCCCTGAAATATCACATGGTCCTAAGTATTCAGACCCTTTGCTGTGACACTCATATATTTAACTCAGGTGCTGTCCATTTCTTCTGATCATCCTTGAGATGGTTCTACACCTTCATTTGAGTCCAGCTGTGTTTGATTATACTGATTGGACTTGATTAGGAAAGCCACACACCTGTCTATATAAGACCTTACAGCTCACAGTGCATGTCAGAGCAAATGAGAATCATGAGGTCAAAGGAACTGCCTGAAGAGCTCAGAGACAGAATTGTGGCAAGGCACAGATCTGGCCAAGGTTACAAAAAAATTCTGCTGCACTTAAGGTTCCTAAGAGCACAGTGGCCTCCATAATCCTTAAATGGAAGACGTTTGGGACGACCAGAACTCTTCCTAGAGCCGTCCGGCCAAACTGAGCTATCGGGGGAGAAGAACCTTGGTGAGAGAGGTAAAGAAGGACCCAAAGATCACTGTGGCTGAGCTCCAGAGATGCAGTCGGGAGATGGGAGAAAGTTGTAGAAAGTCAACCATCACTGCAGTCCTCCACCAGTCGGGGCTTTATGGCAGAGTGGCCCGACGGAAGCCTCTCCTCAGTGCAAGACACATGAAAGCCCGCATGAAGGACTCCAAGATGGTGAGAAATAAGATTCTCTGGTCTAATGAGACCAAGATAGAACTTTTTGGCCTTAATTCTAAGCGGTATGTGTGGAGAAAACCAGGCACTGCTCATCACCTGTCCAATACAGTCCCAACAGTGAAGCATGGTGGTGGCAGCATCATGCTGTGGGGGTGTTTTTCAGCTGCAGGGACACGATGACTGGTTGCAATCGAGGGAAAGATGAATGCGGCCAAGTACAGGGATATCCTGGATGAAAACCTTCTCCAGAGTGCTCAGGACCTCAGACTGGGCCGAAGGTTTACCTTCCAACAAGACAATGACCCTAAGCACACAGCTAAAATAACGAAGGAGTGGCTTCACATCAACTCCGTGACTGTTCTTGAATGGCCCAGCCAGAGCCCTGACTTAAACCCAATTGAGCATCTCTGGAGAGACCTAAAAATGGCTGTCCACCAACGTTTACCATCCAACCTGACAGAACTGGAGAGGATCTGCAAGGAGGAATGGCAGAGGATCCCCAAATCCAGGTGTGAAAAACTTGTTGCATCTTTCCCAAAAAGACTCATGGCTGTATTAGATCAAAAGGGTGCTTCTACTAAATACTGAGCAAAGGGTCTGAATACTTAGGACCATGTGATATTTCAGTTTTTTCTTTTTTAATAAATCTGCAAAAATGTCAACAATTCTGTCTTTTTCTGTCAATATATACACTGTATATATACTTTAGCATATACTTTGCTAAAAACTTTTGAAAAATATGTGGGGGCATGTTTTTATTATTATTATTATTATTTATTTATTTTTTTATGGGGAAATATGTTTTGAAAATATAAATATATTTTCAAATTAATTATACTCTCCATATATTTCAATCCAAGAAAAATTTACATGTCTTATTTGAAGAAAAACTTTATTTGTTGTCTATAACACTTGAATAAAAGAAACGTCTCGGTTACGTAGGTAACCCTCATTCCCTAAAGGAGGCAATGGAGACGTTACGTCAGAGTGACTGATGCAAATGGGATCTCGCCAGAGAGCCCAATCACCTTCAAGTGTTAACAAAACAAGCCGATGACAGTTGGCGTGCGTGCTTTGCATCGCGAACCCCACCCCGGAGCATGGGTATAAAAGGTGAGTGCGTGCAGACACACATCAGTTTTTCGCTGAGGAGCCGAGACGATGTGCCCCGGCCGTACAGCGGTGGTACAGCAACTGTGGCGACGGGACATAATGTCTCCGTTCCCTCCTTCAGGGAACGAGGGTTACCTACGTAACCGAGACGTTCCCTTTCAGTCAGTCACGTTTGACGTTACGTCAGAGTGACTGATGCAAATGGGATCCCTATGAAAACGCCACTATTGCTGACCCCCTCCAGTGCCCTGCGGAAGCCGGCAAGTCCCCCCACGCCAGTTGGGATGGAAGATAGGACAGGGCTTAGGCAGAGATGACAGCCACTGCTGTTCTGTACAGTGGATATTGGATAACACTGGGAAAGCGTACTCCAAGGAAGGGAACGCTACGGAATCCACATCCTGCGTAAAGGAGGTACCATGTGGAGATTACACATATGGACTGGCCAAGGGCAGTACTACATATGGAAGTATCCGAGGTAGACTCAGCCAGCCTGGGGTGAGATCAATACACAGCAGAGAAGGCAGAAGGTCTCTGCCAGGGAAGACATGGGCTCACTGTGAGGGGAGCCATACCGTAGAAGAATACACATGTGGGATCGCCCGTAGGGGAATCACTACACACGGGCACCTAGCCCAGCACAAGGGCTGACCTGGGGCATACACACGAGTGCTGGACCTGGTGTCTGGCGCTCCACCATGCCTGACTGCCGAGGGTGCGGGAGGAACTTCAACAGGGTTCGCAAGGGGAACTGAACTGAGAAGCAGTAAAAGCGCATGTATCCGGTCCGTAGAGGGAAATGGCGCAGCAAGCGTGATTGACACAGAGCGGGTCCGGTGTTACTGGCCACCTGAGGTGAGTACACGGGAAGACACGGGCTCTACACGGAGATTATAGAATCTCGCAAATGTGTTAGGTGTTGCCCAGATGGCAGCTCTACCGATGTCTGCTATCGAAGCACCCCGCGCCAATGCCCAAGAAGATGCCACACCTCTCGTAGAGTGTGCTCTTACACCGAGGGGGCACGGTAAGCGCTGGGCCTGGTATGCCAAGACTATAGCCTCCACTATCCAGTGGGCAAGTCTCTGTTTGGAGACAGCCTTTCCCTTCTGCTGTCCTCCGAAGCAGACAAAGAGCTGGACTGAGGTCCTGAAGCTCTGCGTGCGGTCCACGTAAACGAGCAAGGCGCGGACGGGACAGAGCAGAGCAATGGCTGGGTCTGCCTCCTCCCGGGGCAGCACTTGCAAGTTCACCACCTGATCCCTGAAAGGCATGGTAGGAACTTTGGGCACGTATCCGGGCCGGGGTCTCAGGACAACGTGAGAGTCACCCGGTCCGAATTCTAGGCACGAATCGTCGACCGAAAATGCCTGCAGGTCCCCTACCCTCTTGACCGAGGCCAATGCAATGAGGAGCACTGTCTTTAAGTGAAGTGAAGTGAAGTGAAGTGAAGTGAAGTGAAGTGAAGTGAAGTGACGTGAAGTGAAGTGAAGTGAAGTGACATGTGGCCAAGAATGGTGACCCATACTCGGAATTTGTGCTCTGCAATTAACCCATCCAAAGTGCACACACACAGCAGTGAACACACACACACCGTGAACACACACCCGGAGCAGTGACAGAAGCTTAAGCTCTACTGACTGCAGAGTCTCGAAGGGCTTCTCCTTCAAGGCCGTCAGGATTGAGGGGAGATCCCAAGAAGGTACCAGATGAGGGCGCGGAGGATTTAACCTCCTCGCCCCTCTGAGGAACCTGATGACCAAGTCGTGCTTCCCCACAGACTTCGCGATGGTCTTATTCCCGCAATGAGAACATGACTCATCCACAAGCACTGCTTCAGCGTGCTGAAAGCCCAAACACGAGACACAGCGTTCGTGACCATCAGACAGAGCCAGGAAGCGACCACATCCAGATGAGCGGAAGGCCAGTACATGGCTCCCCAGCCCATGGTGGAGGCATTCGTTGATACAACAACATGCCTGGACACTTGCACTAGGGGAACTCCTGCTGCAGCCGGTGTGAAGGCTGCTGCTGAGGCCGAGCTAGAGCGGAGGTGGAGGCAGCAGGATGGCGCCCTCGGCGATGAGCAGGCGGAGGGACTGCGGCCAGCGGTGGGGTGGAGACAGCAGCAGACCGCTGGGGCAGGATATGTCGGAGCTCCGCCGTCTGCTTCTGTGCAGCAGAGAACTGTTGGGCAAAGCTCTCCACCGCTTTGCCTAATAGGCCAGCCTGGGAGATAGGGGAGTCCAAGAAGCGATGCTTGTCGTCCTCTCTCATGTCCGCCATGGTCAGCCATAGGTGGCACTCCAGGACCACTAAGGTGGATATCGTCTGACCCAGGGACCGCGCTGTGACTTTTGTCACCCTCAGGATGAGGTCCGTCGCTGTGCGCAGCTCCTGCAACACACCTGGGTCAGCACCATCCTCGTGCAGCTGCTTTAATGCCTTGGCCTGGTGGACCTGCAGGAGGGCCATGGCGTGCAGGGTGGAAGTGGCCTGCCCAGCTGCTCTGTAAGCCTTGGCCGTTAAAGCGGACGAGAACTTACAGGCCCTGGACGGAAGGCGTGGATCACCGGCGAACACCAGAGGGCACAAAGTGCTAGAGGAGTGAGAGGCCTGCAGAGACGCACTCGACAGGGAAGCTCTCACTGTTATCCTCAGATCACCCTGACCACAAGCTGAAGTAGTGCTCCGCTGCTGAGAGGCAGAGAAACTAGAACAAGGCATGGCAAGGGGGACACCCCCTCGTTTAATGAGGAGGTATCTGGATCGCAACATCGCGATGGTCATATTCCCGCAATGAGAACATGACTCATCCACGAGCGCTACTTCAGCGTGCTGAAAGCCCAAGCACGAGACACAGCGTTCGTGACCGTCAGACGGAGCCAGGAAGCAACCACATCCAGAAACACACGAGCGGAAGGCCATCTTTAAAAAGACGCCGCATCGCTCGTGGAGCTCTTTTAGATTTGCTCTTTTAGAAAATAAATTTTTTAAGCGCCCAGGAGGGGTCGCTGCGCGACCACAGTTTGATGGGCTGCAGCATGCCGTTCAACCCAGAAGAAGCAGCAGCACTGGATCGGCAACCCCCGCTGACGCGCCGTAACGCCAACACACTCACTGTCTGTATACACTCTCTTCGGTGATTGCACAAGCAGGAAGGCTCGGCTCCGAAGCGAAAAGCTGATGTGCTTCTGTACGCGCTCTCCTTTTGGGGTGCGCGATGCAAAGCACGCATGCCAACTGTCATTGGCGTGTTTTGTTAACACTCAAAGGTGATTGGGCTCTCTGGCAAGATACCATTTGCGTCAGTCACTCTGACGTAACGTCGAACGTGACTGACTGAAAGGGAACGTTACTAACTAAATAAATATTATTAAATCATAAGTACTGAATCATATGTACATTTTTACTATTTTTAATGATTGTTAATTTAATGATTATTAATGTATTATTTTGAATGTTTTTACTGTATATGTGTACATGATTAATTTTCAAAAAATATATTTGTTTAAAAAATATATTTTACCGAGCTTAACCTTTGACAACATGCATTCAGCATACATTTAAAATGGATTTTGGCCAGAATATATATATATATATATATATATATATATATATATATATATATATATATATATATATATATATTTGCCATAGGGGAAAGGCTGTATGTTTGTTGTTATCTCATGTCCGCATTACATTTCCTTTCAGTAGCTTCTGTTCAATCTTATCTAAAGTATCACATTTAAGCATCTCATCCAAGAATGCTAATATCTGAGAATAGAAAAGTAATGGATGACTGGCCTTCATTACTCTGCTTTTGTAAGACCATGGCAGATAGTTTAACCTAACCTGCCAGTGGCTATTTCATAACTTAATAACCACTGGCCTTTTTGTCACGTTTCTTAATAACTGGTAGCTTTCTACGCCGGCTTTATGGGTGGCCGGTGATGCAGCTCAAGCAACATCCTTATTAGTACAGTAAGGTTAATTAATGTGTGATGCCATTGAGCAAATTCCATTTTCTGTTGTAACCTTGGAGGATTTTTCATGCAGCTCACAAAATGGACATGTCATGCTGATGGCTGAATACCGGAGCTGAATTAGTCAGTGCAAAGGTATAATCATGAATCAGATTTGAAATTACTAGAGAAGTTCGTAATAAAAAAAAAAATCTGTCTGTCAGGAAAATAGTGTGAGCGTTAGTGGGCGTCTTTTCAATTTTCCATTTTTGTTCTGCAGACAGGCGTGAAAAAAGACTTCTTTACGTGCAATTTGAACACTATATATATATATTTTTTTTTTTTTTTCATTATTTCCAGATAAATCATCTGCACAATACAAAACTATGACATTTGTTGGTTTGAACAAACTAGAAGCCTACTTGCATGTTTTTTTCTTTTTTCTTTTTTTTTTCAGTGTGGATTCTTTTATCCGGCTGAATGAAAGCAGATGCAATGATCAGCCTGTGTAATGCTTGAAGAAGCATAAATGCAATTGAGGTCATTGGCGTATGTATTGAAATACAGATATCACTGTGGAAAACAGCCAGATTTCACTTCATCCTGTGTGAATACGGCAGCTTCATTATACATGACAGTTCAGGCAAGTTTGCAATGAATAATCTGCACTTTCGTATTCTGTCTTGTAGCTTCAAAACAAATATTTAAAAAGGCATGCAATATATCCTTTATATTTGGATTTAACAGTTAGACTATAAAGTTTTACAGCTAACAAGATTTTTCCTCTAGTTGGTATGAGTCAAATCAAAACATCCTCATCTTTCATAGACGCTCACTTACAGGTTAGGTTTCTACAATTTAAATAAACTCGTAAGAACTAAACTTCCAATTAGGGTTTAGAGTGTTGTTCCGTAGAACAACTTTTTAAAGAAACAGATCTCCCAAGAAAAAGAAAGAAAGAAAAAAATTGCTCACCCTCAGGCCATGCAAGACCATTTTGTTCCTTCATGGGAACAGATTTGGAGAAATATAGCATTACTTACCAATAGATCCTCTGCAGTGAATGGGTGCCGTCAGAATGAGAGTCCAAACAGCTGATAAAAACATCACAATAATCCACAAGTAATCCACACCACTCCACTCCATCAGTTAACCTCTTGGGAAGTGAAAAGTTGCATGTTTATAAGAAACAAATTCATAATTAAGGTGTTTAAATAGTTGCTTCTGGCCAAAATATGAGTCAGTAACCCATAATAACACTCCAGTGAAAACGTTCATCCCTTGTTGTCCTCTCACATCAAAATCCACCCACATATTTGTTTAGAACTTGTTTTTGGTTGTTTTTGCTTGTAAATGGTGCTTAATCTGCTCAGATTTCTCTCCTGATTCAGACAAGACGACTTTTTCACTGGAGAAGCAATATTAGGATTCTAGAGGATTTTAGCCTAAAAGCAATGATTTGAAGCTAAAAACATCATAATGGTAGATTTGTTTCTTACAAACATGCAGCTTTTCACTTCACAAGACATTAATTGATGGACTAGAATCATATTGTGGATTATTGTGATTTTATCAGCTGTTTGGACTTTGAATCTGACGGCACCCATTCACTGCAGAGGATCCATTGCTGAGCAAGTGATGTAATGCTACATTTCTCCAAATCTGTTCTGATGCAGAAACAAACTACATCTTGGATGGCCTGAGGGTGAGTAAAATTTCTGCAAATTTTCATTAAGGTTATTTCGTCTAATTTATTTGCCAATGCTGTAAATGCTTGGGAAAACGTTCTTCTCAAACACGTCTAGCTGTGCATACCACCCATGAAGATGTGGATTTGGCACTCGTTTGCATTTGTTTTCCATGCATCACCGCAGTGTGTCCTGAGCTCATCATCACAACAGAGATCGGCCTTCTGTGAGGCTGAACGCACAAACAACAGACGCACAACACAAACACTCTGTTCCGCCGAGGCCTGAACCTGCTGTCGCCTTATTGTCCTTGATCATCTGTATCCTCAATAGCGATGGACAGATTCCCTCTCTGTCCAGCCTGTTGCTGAGTGGCGGATTTGCCGTGATTGGTGCTTCCCAGCTGTATTTTCTGGAGCCAAATGCAGCATATTACAGATATGAGCTCAAGTGTCCATTATCTCTAATTAGATGGACCGTACGGAGCAGATACAGACAGCCACTTTGGAAATTATGGTGTTGACCCTGATGCACAATGACATTAGGAGGTCATATTCTCTTGAACTGTTTCATAAGGTGAGTGGGATGTTTGTTAAAGTGGCTTACAAACAGAAATGAACTGTTTATGTAAACCACTGTACCCTTTAAAGATGCTTTTCCCATGTTTAGCTTGCTTGCATTTCCATTATTTGCTTATAAAAGGGTTTTTATAATGAGGGACTGTCGGATAAATACCTTTTATGTTACAGCTTGGACAGTCTTTGTGAATCCAGACCTCCTGCTCTGTTTTGCAAGCTGATGTCACAACGTATAAAGGTCTCAGTGTTGCTTGGCAGTAGTTTTCGTCCTTCCAGACTGATGCATCCATGTTCATGCTCTCAGCAGTTTGGTTAAATCTATAGTGGCCACAAAACACATTTGGACACACATGAAAATGTCTGAATGTCATTGCATTGGATAATGAAATATCAAACCAAGTGGCATCTGCACTGGGATGTTTCCTCGTCTTCTTCTTCTTCTTCTTCTTCTTCTTCATCGTTGTCTTCTTTTTTCTTTTTCTGGGCAGAACTTATTTTAAATCCTCCTCAGTTTTTTTTTTTTTTTTTTTTTAAATGAACAATCATGAAAAATACATATTATATAGGGGTGACCCCGAATAGTTGACGATTCGATGCTTCCACAGGAGGAGCCTGTTGAAAACAGTTGTGCTACTTAATATTTATGCTGATACCAATAATAACCGAGCAGCATATTAGAATTATTTCTGACAGATCATGTGACACTGAAGAAAATTCAGCTGAAAATTCAACTTTGCATCACAGCAATAAATAACACATTAAAATATTACAGTAGAAAGTTTTTTTTTCTCTTTTTTTTAAAATTCTAGTCAAATTCTGCAATATTAATATATTTTGCTATATATAAGCATGACACATTAAAACAAGTACTGTACAATTGGGTTTTGTTTGTCTAATGTCTCTCTCTCGTTTGTTTGTTTTGGTTTAGATGGAGAATTGTCATTCATGAGGGTATCAATAGCTGCAGCCATCATATAGTCTTCCTCCATGCCTTCAACAACAACCGCAGCAGTATTGTAATGCATTGCTTCTTAAACGCCGTGGCCAGATGTGGAGTGCCTTCTAGGGTTAGGATGGATCATGGAGGAGAAAACCAATGCTTTCTGTGTTATGAACATTTTCAGGGGATCTGGAAGAGGCAGTGCTATCAGAGGCAGGATAGCACGTGGCAGGGACTGACTAATGTTTACTACAAACTCTTCCATTTCCTGGAGAGTGAAGGTATATTGGACGTAGACAATGAAATGCACCTCTGGGCTCTTCATTTGTTCCATTATATTAAAAAAAAAAAAAATGCTGTTTGGATTTAAGTAAATACTGGTATGGCATATATTTGGCAACAATTCTTTTAACACTAAACCCTGGTTTCCCAGACAAGGCTTCAGCTTAGTCCCTGACTAAAATGCATGTTTGAGCTGTTTTAACTGAAAGAAACTTGCACTGGCTGTTCTTAAATTGTCAGTGCCATTGTTTTGTCTCATGCACACCAGTAGTGTTTTTTTTTTTTGTTTTGTTTTTTTTGTTAGTAAAAGCTACATAAATGTTGTAATTGAACCTATGGCCTAATCCTGGCTTAGTCTAAGCCCTGTTTGTGAAACCAGGTATAAGTGATGCAGTATGTAGCTTTTTATTTTTTACACTATGTTGGAAGATGAAAAAGTGAAGTGATGTGTGGCAAAGTATGATGTCCCATACTCTGACTTGTGCTCTGCATTTAACCCATCCATCCAGACCGAACCGACCAGTGGGCAGCCATTTT
The DNA here is from genome assembly GCA_039654775.1 of Spinibarbus caldwelli. Taxonomy (NCBI): domain Eukaryota; kingdom Metazoa; phylum Chordata; class Actinopteri; order Cypriniformes; family Cyprinidae; genus Spinibarbus; species Spinibarbus caldwelli. The sequence goes on from CM077249.1 coordinate 28,385,924, forward strand.
TGCTGCAGCACCCGGGTAGAGCAGTTGGGGTTCAGTACCTTGCTCAAGGACACCTCGGTCATGGTTGAATGTGGAAGAGAGCGTTGTACAATCACATGCTGTTTTGTTTTTCTTTGTTTTTTTTTTATTCTTTTTGTGTTTTCCCCCTTCATGTTTGTGATACCAAAACAACTGTCCAATCACCCACAAAACCTCTGTCAAGTGTTTCCACACCCCTGCTCCACCCCCATATGTTCGGACCTTAAAAAATTGTCACTTATAACTATAGAACTCTTTTGATTGCCATTGTATTATGATGTAAATATTGTAAGATACTGTCATTTTGATTTGTTCACGAGTATCATTGCAAATGTAAACTTTTAACGTTGTTAAAATAAAAAGCTCCTAGTTCCCATACAAGTGTGTTAAGACTTATTTATTCTTTCGCCATGAAATATACTTAAATCTTGCAGCAAATTGTTAACAGAGCTGTTTTAAAAAAAAAAAAAAAAGGAAAAGGAAAGGAAAGGAAAAAAGTTTCAGGTTGTTTGTAAAAAAAATAAAAAATAAATAAATAAATAAAAGTGAAAGAATGTAAACCCTTTGGAATTTGGTTGGTTTTCTGCATTTACTGTTCACAAAACATTATCTGGTCTTCAAAGTCACAGGTATAGCCAGACACAATGTGCTTAAGCATAAAACACAAATTATAAAAAAAATTATAATCTTTCATGTCTTAAACATTCACTGTGCTGCTGAAAATGTATGTAAACTCAGTAAGTGACTATCTTGTTGCTGTTACCTGGAAAACCCACAACTACTCTGTGTTGTGATGAGTTTCATGAGTGTTTGTTCTGGGCAGTTAAACTGCTAACTGTTCTTCAGAGAAAAAAAAAAAAAAAAAAAAAAAAATCCTTCATATTTGAGCACATTAAAAACTGTATGTTTTTAAAGGGATCCCCGGGTATTAAGTCATGTATAGCTTAATATAACGTAAATTAGGTCTCTTACTGAAATATGTAGTAGAAAACCCATTAAAGATTTATGTTATTTTAAAAAATCACATTGTTTTATAAATATTTTGGACTATGGGGGGCGCCATTATTCTGATGACGTAAAATGGTTGCACTCGGTGAGCTACTAGCGCTACCTGTTGCTATTTTTACCACAACACGACTCGGAATAGACAACTCGGAAAATAAAATACTGATATGATGACCACAGCTACTGAAAGAGCTTACAGGTGGCGATGGATATAAGTATAGGTTTAAACCAAATGCTGTACCATCGATTTTTCCCCACAAGGAGTCCTAACGCCCCGGATATCGAGGGAAATCCGCGCTGAGAAACTCCTCTAGCGGCCACGGCGTAATGAAGGCTTTAGCGTCGGCATGTTTACATTCTAACAGATGGCATCAAGCCATGTCCATTTTTTTAAATAACATACATTTTCATGGGTTTTCTATTACATACAAGTGCATCTCAATAAATTAGAATGTCGTGGAAAAGTTCATTTATTTCAGTAATTCATTCAACTCAAATTGTGAAACTCGTGTATTAAATAAATTCAATGCACACAGACTGAAGTAGTTTAAGTCTTTGGTTCTTTTAATTGTGATGATTTTGGCTCACATTTAACGAAAACCCACCAATTAACTATCTCAACAAATTAGACTACTTCATAAAACATTTTTAGTGAATTGTTGGCCTTCTGGAAAGTATGTACATTTACTGTATATGTACTCAATACATGGTAGGGGCTCCTTTTGCTTTAATTACTGCCTCAATTCGGCATGGCATGGAGGTGATCAGTTTGTGGCACTGCTGAGGTGGTATGGAAGCCCAGGTTTCTTTGACAGTGGCCTTCAGCTCATCTGCATTTTTTGGTCTCGTTTCTCATTTCCCTCTTGACAATACCCCATAGATTCTCTATGGGGTTCAGGTCTGGTGAGTTTGCTGGCCAGTCAAGCACACCAACACCATGGTCATTTAACCAACTTTTGGTGCTTTTGGCAGTGTGGGCAGGTGCCAAATCCTGCTGGAAAATGAAATCAGCATCTTTAAAAAGCTGGTCAGCAGAAGGAAGCATGAAGTGCTCCAAAATTTCTTGGTAAACGAGTGCAGTGACTTTGGTTTTCAAAAAACACAATGGACCAACACCAGCAGATGACATTGCACCCCAAATCATCACAGACTGTGGAAACTTAACACTGGACTTCAAGCAACTTGGGCTATGAGCTTCTCCACCCTTCCTCCAGACTCTAGGACCTTGGTTTCCAAATGAAATACAAAACTTGCTCTCATCTGAAAAGAGGACTTTGGACCACTGGGCAATAGTCCAGTTCTTCTTCTCCTTAGCCCAGGTAAGACGGCTCTGATGTTGTCTGTGGTTCAGGAGTGGCTTAACAAGAGGAATACGACAACTGTAGCCAAATTCCTTGACACGTCTGTGTGTGGTGGCTCTTGATGCCTTGACCCCAGCCTCAGTCCATTCCTTGTGAAGTTCACCCAAATTCTTGAATCAATTTTGCTTGACAATCCTCATAAGGCTGCGGTTCTCTCGGTTGGTTGTGCATCTTTTTCTTCCACACTTTTTCCTTCCACTCAACTTTCTGTTAACATGCTTGGATACAGCACTCTGTGAACAGCCAGCTTCTTTGGCAATGAATGTTTGTGGCTTACTCTCCTTGTGAAGGGTGTCAATTATTGTCTTCTGGACAACTGTCAGGTCAGCAGTCTTCCCCATGATTGTGTAGCCTAGTGAACCAAACTGAGAGACCATTTTGAAGGCTCAGGAAACCTTTGCAGGTGTTTTGAGTTGATTAGCTGATTGGCATGTCACCATATTCTAATTTGTTGAGATAGTGAATTTTTTGTTAAATGTGAGCCAAAATCATCACAATTAAAAGAACCAAAGACCGAAACTACTTCAAGTCTGTGTGCATTGAATTTATTTAATACACGAGTTTCACAATTTGAGTTGAATTACTGAAATAAATGAACTTTTCCATGACATTCTAATTTATTGAGATGCACCTGTATTTCAATAAGAGACATCATTTACATTATATTAAGATATACATCTCTTAATACCCGGGGATCCCTTTAAGATGTTGTAAAGTGTTCAAGTGTGCAGAATATGAAGAAACAAACAACAGACTCATGAAAGTCAACACTAAACAAAACATTTGTAAGTTTTCCAGGTAATGGCAACACTGAGTTTACATACATTTTTTTTTTTTTTGCAGCACAGTGATTAAGACATGAAGATTAAAATTGTTTGTTTACTTGAGCACATTGTGTTTATCTATACCTGCGACTTTGAGCAAGACCAGATGAACCAATATTTTCTATTTGTTTAAAATCCATTGGTTTTCAACATAAAACTTGGTGAAATGATTTCAGTGTGTGTATGAGTAATTTTTTTTTTTTTTTTTAATTCCAGCACATTTTAAATTACTGAAATATTTACTTAAAATCTCAGGGGGTCCTTCAAGTAAATAATTTAGGCCAAAGGGTGTCGGCCGACAAAAAAAAAAAAAAAAAAAAAAAAAAAAAGATTGAAAATCAATTATTACGGTGAAGCATTACTTCACCAATGATTTAGGCCATGGTTACATTGTGAGCCGCACTGCTGTCACCACAGTCCTGACATAAGCATCTGTACGCTGCTGAAGTTACTGCATCATAGAAATGCATGGTTTTAAATGTATTTTAATGTAATGGTTTTTATTGTAGTGGCATGTTTATTAGTATTAATCTCCAATCTGTCTAGTTTAAGATCAGATCAGATCAAAGCAGTTATTTTGAATAAACGGGCCTTGGAATATTTCTTTATTTGAATGACTAGTTTGAGATTTAACACCAAATCGAAATATGAACATTTTTTATAGTTAGATTTTACTTAAAAATAAATAAAGAGAAATGACAAACGGTTTAATTTTATTATTGTTATTATTATTATTAATTATTGTTATTATTATTATTAATAATAATAATAAAATCAAACAGTTTGTCATTTCTCTTTATTTTGTTTTGTTTGTATTTCGATTTGTTGTTAAATCAAACTTGAGTCATTCAAATAAAGAAATAGTATTCCAAGCCCAGAGTCGGTATTATTGAAAAATAACTGGTTTGATCTGATCATCTTAAACGACTTATATCCTCTGGGTCTGAGAGCAGTTATTGGATAGCATATTGTAGACAGATTGGATATTAATCCTAAACATGACGCTACAATAAAAAATATTGTGTATTTTTATAACTACAGCAGCGTGCAAATGCTCGTTTATGTCAGGACTGTGGCGACAGCAGTGCAGACAATCGCTTAGCAGCATGCAGATGGGGTTGGTATGCTAAAATGCTGTCCATGTAATTAACAATTAAAGTATGATAAAGACGTGGAATCAGCCTATGTTCAATGTTAGTAGAGATAAAGTTACTTTGTACATAAATATTTCCTATCAGTTCACAGGCACTTCTTCCACTAAAATGATCCGTGGTGAATTGGTCTGGTCTGGTTCTGTTCATCATTGATTGGGTGAGAACAGTTCAATATTACTGGCTGTGGAAATCAGCGGGCGTGGCTCATTATACTATAAGGAAAATCCCTTAAATGACGCACGCTCTGTGCAACCAAAACTGCGTTTTTTACGATGTCATATGGTAATATGAACAGCGTAAAAAGCGGCGCTTTCATGCACACTAAAACGTCGTCAGATACGGCGTCATTGGCGTATTTTCTTGCGTTTTTTTATGGCGTTTGTAATCACAACGGCGTATTTTGCTGCGCAAATACTGTATACAACGCCGTATTTGACGACGTTTGGCTGTGAACGCGATTAATCTGTACACTCTAAAAAATGCTGGGTTGTTTTAACCCAATTTTGGGTCAAATATGGACTAACCCAACTTTTGGGTTAAAAATTTAATGTAAAAATTTAACCCAACAGCTGGGTTAGTCCATATTTGACCCAAAGTTGGGTTAAAACAACCCAGCATTTTTTAGAGTGTAGCATAATTCTGAACCTTTGGGCTTGCCATATCGGGGTATTTTGTGCAGATAGCCTATAAGTCATAATATTAACGTTATGTTGTATAAATAACGAAGCCTATTCTATATGAGATAAATGATGAGTTAAATCCCATTGATTAAAAACCTGCTATCAAATGCTTAATTCTACTGGTCTTCTTCAGCGCGTGCAGCTCAAAACAGAAATGCAGAACATTAATAACTACTGTCACATACATAAAGTTATAATGAGACTTACTTAATCCTCTTCGTCCCACGTGCACATAAGGCCGCGTTATAATGAGAGCGCTATTGTAAAAAATGTTGTGAATTCTTAGGGTTTCACTGACGTTTAATGTTAACTATCTTTTAATCAAAACATGAAACATAATTTTTGTATCTGTGAGGCGTCTGTTACACATTTTCCCTGTGATTATGACTGTCGAATGTCTGACTTGACTCTTGGTAATGTATTTTGCCCCGCCCCCAAACATATGATTCGACTATCAGTTAACTCTCGGCAAGAATCGAAAATTCCAATTCGACTATGAAAATGCTTAGTTGGGGACACCCCTAATATTATATATATGTACACTAATAGTAAAATTTTGGAATAATTTATATATATATATATATATATATATATATATATATATATATATATATATATATATATATATATAAAAGTTTCACCAAAAAGCTCACCAAGTCTGCATTTATTTGATCAAAAATACAGTAAATACCAGTAATATTGCAAAATATTATTATAATCTAAAATAAGTTTTCTATTTTAATATATTTTAAAATGCAAGTTATTTCTGATGATATAACTGAGCAGCAAATCAGCATGTTAGAATGATTTCTAAAGGATCATGTGACACTGAAGACTGGAGTAATGATGCTGAAAATTCAGCTCTGCATCACAGAAATAAATTACATTTTAAAATATATTTATATAGAAAACAGGTATTTTAAATTGTAATAATAATATATATATATATATATATATATATATATATATATATATATATATATATATACACACAGTTTTTGCTGTATTTTTTAATCAAATAAATGCAGCCTTTGTGAGCAAAAGAGACTTCATAAATAAATGTATAAAAATCTTGATTATTCCAAACTTTTTTGACCAGAAGTGTATATGAATAAAATATATAAATAAAATGCACTGACAAACCATTTATAATAAGACCAGAAGCATGTAAAATAATAAATGGATTGTTTGAAAGTAAAGGGATCATTTGATTTAATTTTGACTTTGCCTTTTTTTTTTTTTTTTGTCTTCATTCTGAACAGAATATCTATCATTTGAAACCTAACATACTTGTTTTTGTGAAAATGTAGTGTTCAAATATTATTTGAGTACTAGGCTACTTAATATACAGCAATAAATACAGTATGCGAGCATGTAATGCGTAGACCTATAGGCCACCCTTGATTAAATTAAATTAAATTATATATATATATATATATATATATATATATATATATATATACACACACACACACACACACACACACACACACACATATATATATATATATATATATGTGTGTGTGTGTGTGTGTGTGTGTGTGTGTAGACCATATCTTCGAGTAATTAAGTCACAACATATGCAATAATATTAATTAATCATTTTAAAAGAAACATTGCAGAATAAATGCTAGATGCACCTTTAGACCTTACATTTATGCCTCTAAGGCATAATGAATCATACGTAGCCCTATAATTGCAATTACCGCATGTTAATATTTTATGCAGTCATTTCAAAGACGCGCTCAAGAATACTTTGCCTCGCTATTTACGGGCATATGCTCTGAATGGGCGATGCATGTCGCCTTTTCCCACCAGAAGAGGGCAATCCGATGCATAGCACTTGCAAAAGAAGGGGTTAAGCAATGACTGCACCAGTGCTGAGTGCAATCACACTCGCACACTCCTCTTAGAACCTTCTTCTGTTTTTGACAGATGCTCGGGAAAGAAAAGCGCCCTGAATGTGGCTTACAGCACCAACTCTGAGCTCCTGTGAGATCAGCAGATATCTGGAATACATCACTCATCCTGCGCACAGCTCTGTTTTTTGCAGGACATGAGAAAAATGTTTGCATCCCTCGCTTGGGTCTCTTCATAGCTGCGCACCTTGGCGAACATCCGATGGTGCGCTTTTGCGCAAATCTCTCCAAACTTTCCAACCAAGTGGAGGATATTTCGAGGCGACGGATATAGCCGATACACACACGTACTCTCTGGAAATGTTCTTTTGTGAACCTTCTCGTTAAGTAAATCCTTAATGTTTGTCTTTTACGCTGGGAAGAGCGTTTAGGATTTCTCCGTTGTTCACTTGGACATGTTGCGCAGCAGCGCAACTGCGGGACTGAAATAACGCTGCCGTTGCCGGAGTTTTCCGAACCTCGCCAACATCTCGGGCGCCGCAGTTTTGGGCAGGTGGTCTTTTCTGAGTGTGTTTGAAGACGGTGCCATGCGGAATCTGGAACCGCACATCGAAGGACTGTAAAACCTGCTGGAAACGCGACATTTACGCAGAGATGGGTATGATTCCGTTGATTTGCACGAGTCCAAATGAATCCGTATGATCTGTTGGCTCTTTGGATACAGTTAGGATACGAGGTGTATCGAAACCCCAAAATCGTTTCTTAAAATAACATTGCTGTGGGATTTCTAAGTGCGTTGCATGTGTCAAATGAATGAAGCATCTTTGAGTCTGTCCTTGATAGCGTGCAACTTTCATCACGCATACCTGCAGACATTACATTGAACGGAATTTATTTCCATATATTAGATTTTGCACGAGTGTTGTGTGATCAACAGGCTGTCTTTCTATCTGATGTTTTGCTGTCCTGATTGGATTCTCTGATGCTCGTAGATTCTTCTAACTCACATCTGTTGGAGAGAATCTGTTGGTGTCCTTGCAGATTTCATTTTAGGTATTATAGGCATATGCACTGTATTTTCATACTTCACTATAAGGGACCCAAATAACTATGCATTTTGTGAAGGACAGGTAAAGCCTGCAGTTACGCATCAAGAATGCTGTGTCAGTTCTTGCATACTTCAAGAGAAAAAAACTCCAGTTTTTGATTGATGCTTCAGAGCAAATGATGCTGTCATAGTGGAAAGCTGTGATTTAATGTTTGATTTAATGCAATCATTCATGTTGCTTGGAGTGAAGAGGTCTTGTTTTATAGTCTCTTAACTGTTGCTTGTTTTGTTGGTCCCTTTTTTGAGGGAATATCATGCCTTTAAAATCATTCTGTAATTATTGAGAGCACAGATGGTTGCCCCCATCATAAATAATCATAATCAGATCATAAATAACACCCCGCCCCCTTCCCTTTTCCAGTGATCGCCCTGTATAATGTATGGAAAAGTCGTTCATTCAAGTATGACTTAATGAAATGATCTTGGAAGTGTGTAAGGATGAACAGATAAAACAAATATGATGCTTGTGTTCAGAATATGTGTATTGTCATCATAATGGCTGTAGCATCTTTGTGGCTGTTTACTGAGCAGATGATGTAGGTGGATGTTCACTTCTGTGCCTCACAGGTGTGCTGTTCGCTCGACTCGCTCAGCTCACACTCATTCTGGTGACATTTCTTATGGTGGCTGTTAAGAATAAAGCTTGACAAAATAATAAAAGATGTAAATGTTTGGGTGAACCTAAAATGTATTCAGTGACAATTAAGCACCCCCATCCTATTTTCATTCCCTTAATGTGCAATAAATAAATAAATAAATAACATTCTCATTACTGTGTGCACACAGTGATTTTATTTTTAGTAATTGCAATAATTTAGATTTCATCCAACAATTATAATAGCAAATGCACTTTACTCTCTAAATAATATATAGTTTTGTTACGGTAATAATGATTTTATTTAATACAGTAGGCTAGTGATGATGCATAAAAATGTCACAATAAATAAAAAAAAAAATACAATGAAAAAAATAATTTTCTTAAATTATTTTATTAATTCAACAAATAATGATTACTTATTAAATAATTCAGTAATTAATCAAATTTACTTTTTATAAGTTTTTAAATATTTAAGAATTTTCTAGATTTTTTTTTATTTTCCTCTTGATTTTTAGATTAAATATGGCTTATGTATTTCTTGACAATGAGAGATTTTTTATTATTATTATTATTATTTTTTTGTTTAAAATATGGCTTATGCATTTCTTGACAGTGAGAGATTCACCTGTTTAATCTTTTTATTTATGTATTTATTTATTCATTCATTCGTTCATTTATTTATTTATTGTGGTCTATTTTTTGTTTGTATGTCATGTGGACTGCAAATGCATTGTGTGGAAGTGAAATGCATGCCATAATATTTACCAGAATAAAACTATCATGTCAGTAGCATGTAATGTTGCCGTATCTGTCACTCGGTGATGATGATACCATTGTCCCACGCTGGCACGCTCAAACTAGCTGTAAAGAAATATAATAATAGCACAGCATGAAGAACAACTACTTACTGTCATATTCCTGTTAAGTACCTCAGTGCGATATTACAGCACTACAGAAAGGATAAGACCCGAAGCTAATTCCTCAATCCCCCCGTTACCGCAGCCCACCGAAAGACGTCTGGACACATCAAGTGTCCCTTATTAAACGTCTAAGAGCTTTTCCAGGTAATAGAGTGGAGAGGGTGTCAAAACAGATAACTGGGGAGAGAGACTGAAAACATGTTGGCCAATGAGAAATAGACGCAGGAAGTAGCCATATCTGTTTCTCGGTTTTGATCGCTTAAACTGTGAAGACAGATTCTTGGTTATGACCTGTTCCGTCAGGGGAAATTAAAATGTGGGTAATGGAAATATCATTAAGTTTGATAGGAATATAGAAAAAAAAAAAAACGTACATGTGAAATCTCAATTGTGACTGCTGCATGTGGGCTCCTCTTTGAATGTGATGGGATTACTTCAGAGCTGTTCAATTTTGTGTCAGATTATCTTTGTGTGAGATTAGCACTGATGTTTTGGGATTATGCTTTTCCTGCTCACACAGAAACAAATCACAGATGGGATTAGTGCTGAAAAAGTTGGCCACTGTTACAGTGAGATTTTCCGCAGGGCTCTGGTGATGCTGTATGTGCTTTAAATTATGCTTGTAGTTTATTGTATATGCTATACAGTGAAAGAAATTGTACAAGGAAGTACATAATCAAGACTTAAAAATCAATCCGTCTACCAAGAGGAAAACTGTATTGTTCAGATATTGCTCTTTCATAGCTCCTTACTGGATTTACTCCTTACTGGAACACCATTTTGTGTTCCACAAAGAACGTTTCAGTAAACAGATCTTAAAAGAACTACTTTTCTTGTTAGTGTAAAGAACATTTTAATAATCTAAAGAACATTTTTTTCCACCACATCTTTAACAACAAAGGTTCTAAAGGGGTGCTTTAGTCAGTTTTTGTTAGTTTGAAGAACCTTTTAATAATCTAAAGAACTTTTTTCCACTCTAAAGAACCTTTTGTGGAATGGAATGATTCCATGGATGTTCAAGGTTCTTCATGGAACTATAGATGCCAATAAAGAATCTTTATTTTTAAGAATGTATGTTTGTATCTGTAATGTTTGGTCGGTTATGCCATATGAGAAAGAAAAATCTAAATAAGATTGATGTTGTATCTCACTTATTTCACTTAGTCAGTGTTGACATGAATTGGAAAGCAACTGAAGACTTTTGCTGAAGTCACATGATGATCTCAGATGTGTCTCCAGAGATTACACTGTTAAAAATAAAGGTTTTTATTGGCATCAATCGTTCCATTAACATTCATAGAACATTTCCATTGGACAAAAGGTTCTTTAGTGGAAAAAAAAAGTTCTTCACACTAAGAATATAATGTGTTTTTTTTTTGTTTTGTTTTGTTTTTGTTTGTTTTGTTTTTTGTGGAACCATTGTTCTTCTTTGGCATTGCTGCAAAACCCCACTTTTTGAACCTTTATTTCTAACAATGAAGAACCAATTTGGGTTCCCCAAAGAATTTGTCAGTGAACAGTACTCAAAAGAACCATTATTTTCTTAGTGTGAAGAACATTTTATTAGTCTAAAGAAGCATTTTCCTCTAGAAAGAACCTCTTTGTCCAATGGAAAGGTTCTATGGACGTTAAAGGTTCTTCACTGAACCATCAATGCCAATAAAGAACCTTTATTTTTTTTAAAATAACACCTCTCATGTGTTTCCTTTAGACTTTCAGATGAGATCTCAACAAAAGTCTACCATCAGAAGTCAAATAAAAGTAATCAGTGTCAATTTTTTTCAGTGCTTTCTCTTAAAATTGATCAAGACATAAAACTGACACAAATGAGTTAACAGTTATCATACTGTAAGAAAATCTAGCTATTAATTGAATGTGGATAGCAGCTCAGGTCATTTGACCTTGGGAAAATTTCACTGGAAAATGCTTGTGTTTAACTTTTGATCACAGATGTCTTTTATATCTTAAGATGTTGAGACCTAAAAGAGCCATACATGAGATTACTTAGGTCTTTTTCTCAGCCAGGGACACTAAAAGTCTCTCTTTGCTCACCATTCCATCCTTTTGCTTTGTAGGAAAAACAATTGCGATATTAAAGGGATCTCATTTAGATTTTTCTTTCCCATGGGTATCTAGCATCCAGTCGGTGAAATTGCTTTTACCACAAGAAAGGCTTTGCAGAAACTGCGGTTCTGAGACCTGGATGTAGACGTGTTTTAATGTTGGTGGCATGATGAATGAGTTTTAAGATCAACGGCTGGTTTACACGCACTATTTGACTGCATCTTGGCTACTGTTCCTTTATCGTGATAAATTGGATGTAGGAAGGTGGGGGAGGCCAAGATGCACTTATGTTATCATGCATATATGCAGAGGAAGACAAATTAAATGGGGGTTTTCAGGTTGGCTCTTTTTGTACTTAAAGCGTGACTCATGAGGGTGACTCCAGCCGTTACGCTGTGAGAGTTAATTAAAACTTTGAGAATTTGCATGCGAACCCTATTGGGTTGTACAGTTGCTCCTTGTGTCCTTGTGTACCTTTGCATAACTTTGTGTGATCTTGCCCAAGGTGTTCTGTGTAGCTGGTAATATTGCAGAGACTAAATTGATTTACCCATCTCTCTTTTTCTAATTAGGCTGTTCTGGCCTTCGCAAGTGACGTGTGGACAATTTTAAGGGCTAGAATGCTTTATATTAGCCTAAAAAGGGTGTTCTGGGTGGTTTGTGGGATTTTTCACATCTCAGAACCACACAGAAGACCTTAGCAACCTCATAGAAATTCTCTGGCAACCATCTACAGTATTTTGGTGGTGAGTTTTTCACAGTGCTAGGTAGTAACGATTACATGTACATGGGGAACTCGTGGCCTAATGGTTAGAGAGTTGGGCTTGTAACCTGAAGGTTGCCGGTTCGATTCTCACACCGGCAGGAATTGAAGGTGGGGATTGTGAACAGCACTCTCTCTGCCTTCGATACCATGACTGAGGTGCCCTTGAGCAAGGCACCGAACCCCCAATTGCTCCCCGGGCGCTGGAGCAATGGCTGCCCACTGCTCCGGGTGTGTGTTCACGGTGTGTGTGTGCGTGTTTGTTCACTATTCACTGCTGTGTGTGTGCACTTGGATGGGTTAAATGCAGAGCACCAATTTCGAGTATGGGTCACCATACTTGACAATACGTCACGACTTTCACTTTCACTTTCACATGTAATCTTATGTAATCAGATTCCAAAATGTAAGTACTTGTGATTAGATTATATTACATTTTTAAATACTCAATTACAGTTAGTTTTTTACTGTAATTACATGATTGCACATGATCATACAGGTAAACAGGTATAATATCGATTTTTTTTAAGTGTTTTATTTTGATTGTTGTAATTGTATTGTTATAAAATTAAGATTTATTTTAATTTTATATTTTCTATTATTTAATTAACTATTAGCTTTTCATTAAACTAATGAACCCCAGTTTGGGAAACTTTGGTGTAGTATAATGTTTAATGCGCTTCATGTTGTTAGTAACAACGAATAGAATGCATTTTCTTTCTCTTTGTGTTTTTATGTCAGTATGGTACAAAATTATCCTATTTAAATCAATGTGATAAATGTGACCCTGGACCACAAAACCAGTCTTAAGTCGCACGGGTATATTTGTAGCAACAGCCAAAAATACATTGTATGGGTCAAAATTATTGATTTTTCTTTTATGCCAAAAATCATTAGATATTAAGTAAAGATCATGTTCTATGAAGATATTTTGTAAATTTCCTACCATAACTATATCAAAACTGAATTTTTGATTAGTAATATGCATTGCTAAGAACTTCATTTGGACAACTTTAAAGGCGATTTTCTCAATATTTATTTATTTATTTATTTATTTTATTTTATTTTTTTTTGCACCCTCATATTCCAGATTTTCAAATAGTTGTATCTCGGCCAAATATTACCCTATCCTAACAAACCATACATCAATTGAAAGCTTATTTATTCAGTGTTCAGATGATGTATAAATCTCAGTTACAAAAAAATTTACACTTATGACTGGTTTTGTGGACCAGGGTCACAAATAAGTTAGATGAAAAATAATCTAAAAGTAATCAAAAAGTAGTCTGATTATGTGTAACGTAATGGATTACGTTACTAACTACAATTTTTGTCATGTAATTTGGAATCAGTAACGGACTACAATTTGTAAGTAATCAACTCAGCACTGGTTTTTCAGTGACAAACACCTCAGTTTCTTTGGAAAATGTACAAATCTAGTTAAGGTAATTGTTCTTATGTCGTTTTATTTTTCATATGAGCAAATAACCTTCATTGCCTTACAACGTAAAATGGGTCTAGAGAAGCGCATCTGGAGGTAAAGCTTCTTATCGAGTCCAGTTGTAAAGGATTTATAAATCTCAGTGCTCAAAACAGGCTATATTGTACTGTATGAAGCACTATATTCTCATACTTTGGATTTACAAGCAGCGGTAACATGGACTTTTACTAGGAAAACTTTTACTCTTGAGTACATTCACTGGGAAACAGGCCTTAAGTTATATAACCATAAACTTCGGCTATTTTGCACTGTAACACATTTACTTCAGACTTTTCACAGGAAGATTAGGGACTGTGTTTTTCTCTCATTATTTTAAATGAATTCAAAGGCAGTTTGCAATGCCACACTGAACCGATTGTCCTGTAGATAACAGGTTGTTCAGCCGGCCTATGCTCTGTCTTCAAGACTATTAGATTAGCCCGTTTCATTCGATTGACCTACACAAAATGTTTCGATTAGATCTAGATCTGGAGGCTGGTAAACAGTGGTTGGGTTGGATGATTCAAATGCATTGCTGCTCACCATTGTACATTTATACAATTACTTTTATATTTACTCAATAGTTGTAATATGATTAAAGGTTCAGATGGTAAGCCTTTGTGCTGGCCACTCAAGATCAACCAATAATTTCCTGTTTTTGCTCCAAGAACAGCTGACAAAGGGCTGTTATCAATTATGGTACACCCTTAGCTAAAAAAAATAAAAAAATAAAAAAAAACCTTCATCTCTGCCCAAACTGAGGAAAAAGCTCAATCTGATAACAAAGCATAAAGAGGAAATGGACATTTTCACTCTCCTTCATTGATTGGCAAAGATGTTTTCATTGATTCAAAATATTTAGCTTTTTTTTTTTTTTTTTTCTTGAAATAGTAATTTAGTCTTCTTTTTGTAGTTTATTTACAGTATGAAACCCATATTTCTTCTAGGGAATACAAAAGGAGAAAAACTCTGCTGGTTGGGTTTTCCATGCAATTACAGTGAATGGGGCTGAAGCTTTCAAGAACACAAAAAGAAGAACACAAAAGCACCATAAAAATGTATCACAAAAGTAGTCTGACTCATGCATTATATTCCAAGTTTTCTAAAGTCATTTGATAGCTTTGTGTAATGAAAAGACCTAGATTTACATCATTATTCACTAATTATCATCTTCTCCAGTGAGCTGTTAACCTCTGCGACCGGCTCATTGAGTCAGTTAGTTGAGCTTGAGAACCAGTCCAATTTGTGAACGAATCATTTGAATCCCGAATTATTCAGATCATTCAGTTGTGAAGTGGATTAATCGATTCATCAGACTCAAAAGAATGATTCGCTTATGAACAGGGGCGACGTAACAGGGGGGAAGTTTAGGATGATTCCAAGGGCCCGACGAGGGAGAGGGGGCCCGAATGTGATTTCTGCCAAGGGGGACCCCACCGCAAACTTTTGTACTGCACAATTAATCATAGTTTGTATTTTGTAGCAACAGATATTTTATTCTACTCTTTTTTAGAAAACAAAACAAAATCACAAGGACATCTGGGCATCACTCAATTTTCTCTCTCTCTCTTCTGTATTGTTGTGATACTTGTGTATCACAACAATGATTCATCTGTAGCTTATATTGCTTGGTACTGTAGTCTTCTTTATATGAAGATTTTCCAAGTTCTTTTTTATAGTATCTTTTGATTTCATACTGTGAACCATGAGCATAAAGAACAGTATTCTTCTAAGTCAACAGTCTGGTTCTTTGCCACAGAGACTGTTTATTGGAGCCAATGTGTAATTATGGTTAATAAAGAAACCTTAAGGGGAATGTTTTTACTCCCTTATTTGACTTACTCTTGCCTATTGAGTTCTTTTGGTTGCTTCAAGGTAAAGGTGTATATTTGCTTTCATTTTTAATTAAAGTACATGAACTAGGAAAATAAATTGACATCGGCATATTCTAAGAATGCCAAATACTTGTCTAGAGCAACAATTTGCATAGTAATCACATTAATGTAACATGAAGAGAAGGTTAATAAAATTCTGACTTGAAGCAACACAAATAAGTTCTTACTTTCCTGTACAAGATTTTATTCAGTAAACATTGGCTATGTAATTTGATAACCTACTTTGTGCAAACTGCGCAGCGGGACTAATTAAGTATGTACTAATCCTTGTAAGTAAGTTATCATCAGTTTTTGACTAAATGCAAAGGACTAGCATTGACCGAATCTTGGCTTATCCCTTCTTTCTATTTGTGTTTAATGCAGGATCCCTGGTGAGATCCCGTTGGCTGATGATCCCCCTGCTCGTGCAGGCCTGGCTCTTGGCTTCCCAAGGCAGAGTCCGAGAGAAACCGTGTCCCCGAAGCTGCCGCTGCGATGGCAAAATAGTGTATTGCGAGTCAAATGCCTTCCGTGACGTGCCAAAGAATGTTTCCGTGGGATGCCAGGGCCTCTCTCTGCGGTACAACAGCTTGGTAAACCTCAGGGCTGGTCAGTTTGCCAGCCTCAGCCAGTTGGTCTGGCTGTACCTAGACCACAACTACATCAATGCAGTGGACAAACAAGCCTTTCAGGGTGTTCGAAGACTAAAGGAGTTGATCATCAGCTCCAACAAGATCACGCATTTGGAAAACAGCACGTTCCATTCGATCCCCAACTTACGCAATCTGGACCTGTCCTACAACAAACTTCAAGTCCTTCAGCCGAATCAGTTCCAAGGTTTGCGCAAATTGTTGAGTCTCCACATCAGATCAAATTCCCTCAAGACGGTTCCCATGCGAGTGTTTCAGGATTGTCGAAACCTAGAGTTCCTTGATTTGGGCTACAATCGACTGCGAAGTCTTACCCGCAACGCATTTGCAGGACTTCTCAAACTGACTGAGTTACACTTGGAACACAACCAATTCTCAAAGATCAATTTTTCTCATTTCCCAAGGCTGAACAACCTCCGCGCTTTATATCTGCAGTGGAATCGGATAAAGTCAATAACCCAGGGAATTACGTGGACCTGGACCTCTTTGCAAAAGCTGGATCTTTCTGGAAATGACCTGCAGGTGTTGGATTCAAGCATCTTCCAGTGTCTCCCTAACTTGCAGACTCTTAATCTGGACTCCAATAAGCTAAACAACGTGTCTCAAGAGGCCATATCAGCTTGGATCTCTCTTACGACCATCAGTCTTACAGGTAACAATTGGGAATGCAGCCCCAGCTTATGCCCCCTTATAGCTTGGCTGAAGAACTTCAAGGGGAACAAGGAGACCACCATGATTTGTGCTGGTCCTAAGGAGGTTCAGGGTGAGAAAGTCATTGAGGCTATTGACACACATGGAATCTGTAAGACGACCCCCACTCCTTACCAGCCGATCTCCTCCACCGTAAGCTCCCCATCCAGACCTGGACGTTTCCCCCTGCCCACCATGTTCAGGGTGAATGAGAAAATAACACGCAACAATGCTGTTGCACCTTCCCCGACGGTTGCGTCCCCACCCGTCCCTGAGCAGGACTTCGAGCATGTTTCGTTCCACAAGATAATTGCCGGCAGTGTCGCTCTCTTCCTATCCGTGGCCATGATCTTGCTAGTCATCTACGTCTCCTGGAAGCGTTATCCCAGCAGCATGAAGCAACTGCAGCAGCATTCCATGGTGAGGAAACGCCGGAAAAAGGCACGGGAGACAGAGCGCACCCTCAGCTCCCCGCTTCAGGAATATTATGTGGACTACAAACCCACAAACTCTGAGACCATGGACGTACTGGTCAATGGGACAGGACCCTGTACCTACACCATCTCCGGCTCCCGAGAATGTGAGGTATGATCCGTCGCCCTCCTAAAATCCATTACCACTGCGGGGAACAAGAGGTAAATGTCTAGTCGATGTGAGGCGAAAAAAAATTGTGTTGTCTCCCCCCCTTTTCCGCTGCTAGCTGTTCACCTCTAATGGGTAGGAAACATGGGTCAGTGCATGGCAACTTGAGTCATATGTTCTTAGGCTTGTAATCAAAGTTTTGTTTCCTCCTTTTACTTAAGGTATAGTAAGATAAAACATCCTCGAGCCAGAAACATCTTGTTATATATCAAACTGCAACACCGGTTTGGGGAATTTTTACTCTCTGCTGACTTAAAGCAAAACATTGAGCACTGCTTTGGTTACCACTGATTGGCTACAAAAAAATGGTGTAACTTCAAATACTGGGTCAAGTCTCTGTGCATTGCTCCTTTCCTATCCTCTGTGTGTTTTTGTATTATTATCAACATGCAACACACCAGGCAAATGGCTGTTGAGTCAAATAAATTGCAGTGGCCTGCTTATTTAAAGGAAAGAGACTGAAAAAGACATTGATGAAATGTGAGAGCTAATATATTGGTCTGGTTCCAAGATAAATATTTGCCTCATTTTGGATTCAAGGTAGCAGTGACCGGATTATTGAGGGGTTGGAGAGATTTCCCTTAATCATGCACTTTGTCAGACAAATCACCAATTCAGGACATAATTAAAGGTACACATTGCTGATCCTTGTATATAATCCCGCCACATGGCCACTCTTGGCAATTGCATCCCATAATTTATGCAGTGTCATAGGTTCTCCCCATGAAATATGACAAGCCCAGGTCCAGACATAGAGGAGCTTGAGAAAATAAGCGTAAAACCTTTTGCCACAAAGCAGCTACGCAGGGGAGTCAAAGTACACATACATCACAAATTACATTTCTATTCAGGCTGTAGAACAACAAAAGCAAAGGCAATCTTCCTGGTAGAAATAAATTCAGTGTTCGCGGGTCTAATTATGCATGGCTTTCAGCAAAGGTCATCTTGAGTATTGTCTCCATCACATTGCCGGAAGTGTTAGAACAAGTGTGAGATCCATAGGGAGTCTAACTTACAGGACAGCCATCAGTTTGCTCTGTTTTGTTGATTCGGTGGATTGTAGGTAAATCCACATGGCTGTTATTTTCCCATTGTAGTAATGAGCAAGCCCAAGGGATGCATTTCAACAGCTTTAAAAATGATAAAGCTGGTTTGCTTTCAGCTTTGCACAGGAGGTATGTCCCGTGAAACATGGTCAGATTAAATAATTATTGAAGTGAATTAATGAAATTCACAAATGGATAGAATTTACAAGTGTTTAACTAAGAGGCTTAGCGATTTGTTTGGAAGTGCTATGGTGATTGTCTTTGCTTTCGCACCAGTAAAAGGTAATATTTAATTTTAGTGGTTTAATCTGCATTGTAAAAAAGGCGCTGTGCTTTTCTGCTTGTGTATTGCTGCCGTGTTGATTCATTTGCTTTATGGTCTTTCTGTTGTTAGCATCCATCATGTCCTTTGCCCCCTTTTTTGCTCCTGTTGTTGTGTTTTTCTGTCTTTTGACAATTACTAATATTTTCAGTAAATGTAGGTCTGAACCCGGTTGATTTTACTGTACAGCTGCAAGTAAAGTTTAAGCACTAACTTTGTTTTTCTGGCATGCTAAACAACAGAAAATATGCACTATAAACCTATTATTATCAACACCATCTTTTGCAATATAGGCTTTTATGAAGCATCAAAGTGAACTTCCCACCTGTAGTTTAAAATAAGATCTATACACAGTGACTGACACATAAATACTTCCCTTTTATTAAATCTGACCGAATCCTGGTAATTTTAGCACATTATAGCTACAGTCTGAGATTCAGTATAATTGGGATGTAAGTTTGTTCCCCCTCAATCTTTAATATTTGGTTGCATCCTTGTACTATGGGAATATATCTTCAACTACAAGGTTTTATAGTCTGCCTGACTCTCTATCTCTCTCTTTAATCATACGGTTGCTCTACTGCTTGAGTTAGATGAATCCCTGACAGCTTTTTGTTGACAAGGCAGAACCACAGGAAGTCCAGGTAGTGGGCCATTACTGAAGCCCCTTGATGTTGTGAGCAGTCAGGCTGGCCATATTTACAACGAGAAGGATGGTGATTCTATCTCGGAAAATTGGAAGTGTCAAAGAGCGAGATCAGAGACATAAAGCTACGGCTGTCAGAAAGCAATTTTTATCGAACGGTGATAACTTGTGACCTCCTGTGACCGCGGTCAGTGGCATTGCTCATACGCGCAGATCCGCAGAAGAGAAGAGGTATAGAATAACATCGGGCTGATAATATAGTGTGATTGTGGACCGACACTCACAGCGATGGACAGAGAATAACAGATGAACATACTTGGATGCTTGGCACAGTCAGTATTTCGAAATATGAGTTTTCATGTCTTTGGTAAATTGATGGTTTATATTTCAGTTGTAGTTTAGCAGAAATAAGGAGCTTGATAGCCCCTGGTCACTATATGTTTTGCGATCTCCTTTTATATTCCACTAAAGAAAGAAAGACACTCGTACAGAATTGATACGACACCAGAGTGAACAAATGATGACAGAATTTTCATTTTCGGGTGCAGTTTCTTTGCAGAAATGCTGTGAATTTCCTTTGATGCTTTTGGTAATGATCTAAGTTTCATAAGTAACTAACTAGGAGCAGCTTCCACTATGATAACTCTTTGACCAGATCAAAAAATGTGAGGATGAAGAAATAGTTCCTATCTGTCATTGCAGATGTATTAATGAGCGATTCGCATGTAACACCGCTGTGAAGTCCCTGCTTAATCATTGTGACCATGTTTTGGCATTTCTCCAGAAGCAGAGCTACTGTAAAAAGCCAGTGGGCTTTGGCAGCATTGTTTTAGCGTATTAAAATGAACAACAGCTTCCCTGAAACTACAAATGTCCTCTTTAACAGAACAGGGCCCTCCCAGAGCTCTCTGTTGGGTCAGCTCCTTTTGCTCCAAATGGCGAAGCCTTCGTCCTTGAGTTCTGGACGGCTTCCCGGTGTTTCTGGCCCAAGCAGCGGTGCTTCACCTTTTCTACCGCAACTGTCCTGGGCAACCCAACCTTTACTCGATGGTTGTTTTATACAAACACAGAGCTGGGACTTAGAGATTAATGCATGTGTTTGTATCGGTGTGGTTGTGCATCTTTTTTTCAAGGACTTTTGTTATGAATATTCAGTCTGAATGTGATTCTGCAGGGATTTCAGGCAACAAAACAGCTCTGTTCCAAGAATTACCTTGCAAGCTTACTACCCGGACAGCGTTTTCGAATTATATACATTCATAGAAGCACACTACCGGTCAAATGTTTGGAAGGATTACGATGAAATTTTTTTTGTTTTTAGTTTTTTAGTGTTTTTTTTTTTGTTTGTTTGTTTTTTTTTTAAGGATGTCTCTTGCACTCACCAAGGCTGCATTTATTTGATCAAAAGTGCAGTAAAATCAGTAATATTGTGAAATATTATTGCACATTTTAAATAACTGTTTTCTATTTGAATATATTTTAAAATGTAATTTATTCTTGTTATGAAAAGCTGAATTTCCAGCATCATTACTCCAGTCAGTGTCACATCCTTCAGATCCTTCAGAAATCATTCTAATATGATGATTTTTTTAATTATTAAAAAATTTTAATTATGTTTTTTATTATTATTATTATCAATTTTGAAAACAGTTGTGCTGCTTCACGTTTTTGTGGAAACTGCGATACTTTTTTTTCCAGGATTCATTGATGAATGGAAAGTTCAAAAGTAACATTATAAATGTCTTTACTGTCATTTTGATAAATTTAATGTGTCATTGCTGAATGTAAGTATTAATTTCTATTCCATATATATATATATATATATATATATATATATATATATATATATATATATATATATATATATACAGTATATTAATATATACTGTAAAAAAAATCACCTACTTCAACTTAAAAATAGTTACTACCTTACATTTATGAACATAATCAAATTGGCTGAATGCAAGTCATTTCAACTACAGTTGTATTAAACTGACTTTAAAAAATGGAGTTGAATTTGATGTTTAATGAATTGATGAGTGATGGTAAAATATATTTTGCCATCACATGTCATTAATCATATTGATCATATATACAGTGTATGCATAAAGCTGTCATCTAAAATTAGACTACTGAACTATATGTGTGTGCTATGCTTGTAGTATTGCATTGTTAAATTAGCAACAGGCTAATTCCAAACTCTAGTTTAGTGTCCTGTGCACATGTTGTGCACTACAATGTTTCAAATCATACATTTATAAGCTTCCAATTGAGTTGGACATCTGCTTGAGTAGGCAGCAGACAGCAGGACAGCTCACGAGGTTTTGGACCAGAGCTGATGTGTATTTATAATAAAAGTGAAATTCTCAGGGAAGAGATGACATATGAATGCATAAAGAGTATGTTCACTCATTTGACATCTGGGATGCAGTGCTAAATGAACATATGTCAGCTACAAACAGTCCTTTATGAACAAGTGAGAGCGATCCTGCTGCAGTGGAAAAGTTGTAAGGAAGCATCTAAACAGATGTCTTAAATTTCACAAACCTTAACAAAATTAGGCTGCAAGGTAACAAAATATAACCTGGAGGTGATGCAGCTTGGGTTGTTAGTGTCTTGTTAAATGAAACATTCCAGTGAAGGATGGTGAAGGCTTTCCTGTGGATTGGAAGAACAAATTGCTAAGAAGTCGAAAGCAGAATCATTTAGGCCTAAGTCACTGACCTTGATTGTAAAAGTAATGCAGGGTACAAACAGTCATAATGCATCCTCAGGTCGAATGCATATGCCTTGGTGTTATACTGCAAGTTGGTGTAATGTTGAATGAGACTTAATTTTATCTACCAGGATTTGATTAGATTATTTAATTTTATGTCAGTTTTGTCGATTTTGCTCTTTATAAGCTCTTGATGCATTTTTATTTTATATTATTTTATTTTTATTTTCAAATTCATTATTGTATTTTATTTTCAAATTTCTTATTTTATTTTTGATTTTATTTGATTTTATTTTATTTTTTAGAATAGTATACACTGATAAATTGTGTACGGTAAGACCAGGAAGATTTATTATTAAAGTGTGTTTTTCTCTTTATAAGCTCTTGACATTTATTTTATTTTATTTTATTTTACTTTATTTTATTATTTTCAAATTCATTATTTTATTTTTTTATTTATTTATTTTTAGAAAAGCATACACTGATGAATTGTGTACAATAAAACCAGGAACATTCATTATTAAAGTCAGTTTTGGTCTTTAACTACTCCTGACTACACAACAGCAATAGAGTTTCACTTACTTTTTCTTTTCTCTTTCTATAGTTCTATAAAGTAAGGGAAAAGAGCGTTTATAGCACTGACCTGTCAGGTCAGATAAAATAAAAGTCACTGATGGGTGTTTAAAGCCCAAGCTTTAGCGGTGGCTCTCAGGCAAAGCCAGACCTCTAGTGAATTAATGAATTGATAATGAAATTCAATTATACAGTTTCATTCAGGCAAGCATTCGGGACAAAAGGTATTATTCAGGCGGCTGTCGTAAGCCTTGACCCCAGATGACTGCAACGCTGTTGTTACTGTCAGAAAGATGGTTGAACCAGGATGAAAGCGCTTGTGATATTGATTCTAGGTGAGTCCACGAGAGATTTCATCATTCACTTGATTCTGGTGGATTGGTTATATTTCACCAAACTCTACAGATGCGCCTAATGAAATGAAACTCTTCTGTTCTCATTTAGTTTGTTTTCCTTTTTACTACATAAGTGATTTACATAATTATCTTCTCTGAATCTCATAATCACAAAACTTAGATATAGAATATAATGGTGCAATCTAGAAAATACAGTGGTATTTAGGCACTTTAGTCACTCTTAAAATTGCATAAACTTAATTGCATTAGATGACAAACTGACAAATGTTTTAGTATAATTTCTCTGGACTTTTTTATACTCTTTTGGGTTTTCAGTTACGGGTTTTTAGTTGATATGAAATAAGTTCTCATAGGTTATGATTTAATGATTTAAACAAATTGTACTTCCATTTCAGAGTCAAACAGAATATTTGGTGAGAAAAATGGCCAGGATTTAAAATAATTAATTGGGAATTGATTGGATTGTGAACGATTAATATGGCAGGTGTTTGGAGAGGTCGAAAATCCTCTCGAATGCAAAGTATGGCATTATATTTTGATGAAAACGAACAAAAACAGATGTTTTTTTTTTTCATTGGAACAACATGCACTGATAAACCATTCATAATAAGACCAAAAATGTGAATTAAGAATGTAAAAGGAGACCATTTTGTTGACTTTCATTACATTAAAGACATGCCATAAAGTTGGTTTTACAGTTCATTTGTCTGGATGGAGTAGGAACAGAGGATTGCATTGTGAATATTTAATTTAGTACACATCTACATACTGGATTGAATTAGTTTGCTTCAAAATAGCAAAGAAAACCTGGTTTTCCATTATGTGACCCCCTTTAAGACCCATTAATGCACAAGGGATGGGATAAGAAAGTAAATACACCCCCTCCCATCACTGTCGCTTCTCTCCTGCGGCTGTCCTGGTTTTGGCAGTGTTTTTGGAGTGTGATAAACAGTGTGAGACGCGCACACACACACACACACACACACACACACACACACACACACGTTTTGCTATCCTTGTGGGGACTTCCATAGGCGTAATGGTTTTTCTACTGTACAGACCGTATATTCTATTGCCCTACACCAACCCTACACCTAAACTTAGCCCTCACAGGAGACTTTTTGCATTTTTAGATTTTCAAAAAACTTTATTCTGTGTGATTTATAAGCTTCTTTACCCGTGGGGACCCCATGAATCTGTGTGTATTCAGGTTTAAGTCCCCACCTGAATTGAAAAACAGGTACACACACACACACACACACACACACTGTGGCAGACAGTGTGGTGGAGCTGCACCCTTGTCTGTCTGTGCTGTCTTTGCTGACAGAGAGGCACGCAGCTGTGAGGAGGGCATCACTTTAGCCTTCATTGTTGCAGTTGAGTGTAAAAGCTTTGTTTTGGCTGGCCACACGGCTCAGGTGCCTTTATTGAGCGTGGGATTGAATCCAGACCCGCAGCTGCACGCGTAAAGCAACTCAAGAGCACCTCTTCTGGAACCGATTAGTTTTTTAGCACGCTTTGATGGAAACTAGTTGGGTATATTCTGATTAGAGAATAGCTATTCAGCAGTAATCTCCTAACTATGCTTCAAGTGCAGTGTAGAGAATGTCAATCGAACCAGGCATTTGCATTTGGGAAGGTCTGTTGACAAGGTCTGTTCTCTTTAGTGCATGATTTGTAAATTATCCGGTTACAGGAGAGACTGGTTGACAAATCCTGTGTCGTGCAAGGTTAAATCCCAACGTATCTGATGCATGATTTGAAATGATAGAAAATGATTTTAAGATATATGGATAACACTTTACAATAAGGTTCAATTTGCTACCTGATCTCATGACGAAAACATACCTGTGGAAACTTTTTCGCAAGATGCAAAATACGTACCAATAAGTTCATATCACTGAAATTTCCAACAGAAATTAAGACTAGAGGCAGTAAGACATCAAGCACTTGTAATCGTTTTCATACACAGTAATGATTACAGCTCCAAATACGTACCAATAAGTACATATCACTTCAGTTTCCAACAGAAATTAACATTAGAGGCACTTGTAATCGTTTTCATACAGTTATGATTACACCTCCATACGTTTCGCTTTGCGGACATAACAAGCTTGCTTGGTAGCTCAGCCGGCATGGAATTGGACTCAGGGTGCGGAATCCTTGGGTACGAATTCCGTCAAAAACATGACTCACGATGAAGGAGCTGAAAAATGAGAGATCGAAAAACAAGCTAAAACAGCATGCTTGCGATTGCGTTTTTACGACACATTTGCTTTTGTTCATACTATCGGGTAGGTTTAGGTGTAGTGCAGATGGTACGTTATTTTAAAACGTCACAGAGCATTACAGTTATAGCGCCACTCAACAGACATTTCAAGTCAGAACTGTGGTGACACCTACAAAACCACGTCACTTAAAACATACCATATGTATGTTCATCTGTTCTCTTTTAGCGCCACTTAGTGGACATTTCACATTGAATATGGCACGAAATGTACATGACGGTACATATTTCGTGTCTTGTGAAAAAGTTCCCACAGGTACATTTTCGTCATGAGATCAGGTTGTCAATTTGTTAACATTTGCATTAGATATCATTACCTACACTGTAAAAGTTAATTTTATTGAAAACTTGTAAATAAAAACAAAGATTATTGGAGTATGTTTTACTATTTCCTATTTCAAAAATATACAGACAATTTAATTCATTGTGTTACGTGCTGTTTCTTTGTAATTATTAGTGAAATTTTACCAGCAATTTTTGAGTGAAAGATGTTTTTTTTCCAGTGTAAAAATGCATTTTTATTTATTAATCTTAAAAAATAATGTTAATTTCTAAATATACTATTGTTCAATTGTTAATTTATGTTGTTCATAATATACTAATGTTATTTTAATTTTTTTTTTTAAAGTTGAAATGTTTTGGTATGCCATTTGAAGTCAGTAAAATGAACACTTTAATTCCTCAGCAATGACTTAAAATTATCAAAAGTGGCAGTAAAGACATTTACAGGTGGATCTCAATAAATTAGAATGTCGTGGAAAAGTTCATTTATTTCAGTAATTCAACTCAAATTGTGAAACTCGTGTATTAAATAAATTCAGTGCACACAGACTGAAGTAGTTTAAGTCTTTGGTTCTTTTAATTGTGATGATTTTGGCTCACATTTAACAAAAACCCACATTTAACAAAAACCCACCAATTCACAAATCTCAACAAATTAGAATACTTCATAAGACCAATAAAAAAAAATAAAAATAAAAAAAAATTGTGAATTGTTGGCCTTCTGGAAAGTATGTTCATTTACTGTATATGTACTCAGTACTTGGTAGGGGCTCCTTTTGCATTAATTATTGCCTCAGTTCGGCGTGGCATGGAGGTGATCAGTTTGTGGCACTGCTGAGGTGGTATGGAAGCCCAGGTTTCTTTGACAGTGGCCTTCAGCTCATCTGCATTTTTTTTGGTCTCTTGTTTCTCATTTTCCTCTTGACAATACCCCATAGATTCTCTATGGGGTTCAGGTCTGGTGAGTTTGCTGGCCAGTCAAGCACACCAACACCATGGTCATTTAACCAACTTTTGGTGCTTTTGGCAGTGTGGGCAGGTGCCAAATCCTGCTGGAAAATGAAATCAGCATCTTTAAAAAGCTGGTCAGCAGAAGGAAGCATGAAGTCCTCCAAAATTTCTTGGTAAACGGGTGCAGTGATTTTGGTTTTCAAAAAACACAATGGACCAACACCAGCAGATGACATTGCACTCCAAATCATCACAGACTGTGGAAACTTAACACTGGACTTCAAGCAACTTGGGCTATGAGTTTCTCCACCCTTCCTCCAGACTCTAGGACCTTGGTTTCCAAATGAAATACAAAACTTGCTCTCATCTGAAAAGAGGACTTTGGCCACTGGGCAACAGTCCAGTTCTTCTTCTCCTTAACCCAGGTAAGACGCACAAGAGGAATAAGACAACTGTAGCCAAATTCCTTGATACGTCTGTGTGTGGTGGCTCTTGATGCCTTGACCCCAGCCTCAGTCCATTCCTTGTGAAGTTCACCCAAATTCTTGAATCGATTTTGCTTGACAATCCTCATAAGGCTGCGGTTCTCTCGGTTGGTTGTGCATCTTTTTCTTCCACACTTTTTCCTTCCACTCAACTTTCTGTTAACATGCTTGGATACAGCACTCTGTGAACAGCCAGCTTCTTTGGCAATGAATGTTTGTGGCTTACCCTCCTTGTGAAGGGTGTCAATGATTGTCTTCTGGACAACTGTCAGATCAGCAGTGTTCCTCATGATTATGTAGCCTAGTGAACCAAACTGAGAGACCATTTTGAAGGCTCAGGAAACCTTTGCATGTGTTTTGAGTTGATTAGCTGATTGGCATGTCACCATATTCTAATTTGTTGGGATAGTGAATTGGTGGGTTTTTGTTAAATGTGAGCCAAAATCATCACAATTAAAAGAACCAAAGACTTAAACTACTTCAGTCTGTGTGCATTGAATTTATTTAATACACAAGTTTCACAATTTGAGTTGAATTACTGAAATGAACTTTTCAACGACATTCTAATTTATTGAGATGCACCTGTATGTTACAAAAGGTTTCTATTTTAAATAAATGCTGTTCTTTTGAATCTAACTATCAAAGAATCTTGAAAAAATAAATGTATCACAGTTTTCTCAAAAATATTTGAAAAATATATAGAAAATACCATTAAACAAGATAAAAAGTAAATGCTGTTATAATATTGTTCCTCATTTTCTAAAAAAAAATTATAGAACCGTACTATAAAGTTTTACTGATATACTGTAGTCTTTAACCAAGAAAATATATTTTAATAATGTCACATTATATAACCAGAGCTACAAATAGTTAAATTCAACATTTACATTTCTTATTAGATTGAAATGTAAGCCATTATTCACTGATTCACTTCTACTGCAACTCTCAAATCAAATATGATCTATATAGTGCAGGTTTTGACATCCTGGTGTTACACTCAAGAACATGCTATTAGTCACACTGTTTATCAACATAAACTATTATTATTATACTATATTTTTCATAAAACATATGCACAGATTATACCATAAAAGATACATCAGGTGCTGGATCTGGATCTGGCTTGTTCTGGTACAAATTAGGTCCTGGTTCTCTTCATAGGAGACATCTTTCTTGGACTCTCTGCTCAAATGCTCTCACATGTCATTTTCTCTCTTACATCAGCACTGCATTCGGTTCTCTGCCGAGGTCCACCGGCTTGATTGACAGGAAGGTGATTTCATTTTAATTTAGGGCCCAAACCCCCAGTTGATCCAGTTCTGACCAGAGAAAGTCAAGCATTAACCGCCTCTCGCCCTACTAACCGCGGCGAGTCTTGACATGATTCTGCTTGCACTCATTCTCTGCCTGCGCAGCATCTATTAGATTGAATCCATCAGATAGATTTGAAAGAGAATATGTATGTGTGATAAAGACAACTTGATGACATAATTATTTATTCATGCAGTGATATTCCTACTGAGTAATTTTTCATTTTGCTCTCTTAAAGAAACATCTCTCGCAGTGACTTCAGAGCCGCACGATTATATCATCAACCATCAAGCGCACATTTATTCCAATGCAGAAACCATCACAAATGTGATAAAGATGTTTCTCAGCAGTATCATGAATTATTTAACATCTAGGCAGCACGGCAACCATCAAAGGGGATGCAACGTGTTGAGTCGATCCAGAAGAGTTTGGTTCGGTGAGAAAATGGAGCATCTATCAATCTGGACTTTCTGTTGGGAATGCAGCATGGGACCAATGAACACGAGACCCTAATCGTATTTCCTCTGGCTAGAATGACTAATATCTCCGTGTTTTTTAACATCTTTTCCTTTTTTTCTGTGATCTAATGGCCTTATGCCTTCTTAAGGGGCCGGTAAAACCTAATAAGATCTTTTTTATCCTGTGTGCTTGAAGCAGCTCTCACTGGTCTGGCTCTAAAAAGGAGGCATTCGTGTTGGTTTTGCCCTGGAAATGAGGCGATTAAAGTTTTAACAGCACTTTAAGCATGTGTGACTGTCAGATGGACTGACTTCTTGTCAACGGTCCCACCTTTCCACTTTCTTCGGCCCACCCGTTCCTGCTCCCACGTCTTCTAGCTGTAAAAAACAACAGGCTGTGGCTCAGAACCGCCGTCGAATGTCAACGAGTGATGAGTCACTTTGCACCCGAGCGCATTTAATGATGCGACCCGAAGCGGGGCAGCAAGAGTCCCTTCTGCCTTTTATTCCTTTCTCTACTTCTCTCGGTTTTTTTAGGTGAGTCCTACAAACCCCCTGTTCCCTTTCTTGAATTTCTGTCCTTCTTTCCCCTCAGTCAGAGAGAGTGATTCATAGATTTGTCTCTGAATTATTTAACTAGTTCAGCTTTTCAAGTTTTTATCCACTTTTCTTTAGGAAGTTATGTATTTTAATCAGATCTTGGCTCAAATGGGGTAGTAGGAGCTTCTGAGGACCTTAAAAGTTATCTTCTATCAGAACTTAAGACAGAACATCTCTGGGTTATTTTATTTTATTTTACTTCTTTCTTTCTTTCTTTCTTTCTTTCTTTCTTTCTTTCTTTCAATAGCATACATTGAACACCAAGAACATTTATTATTAAAGTCATTTTTGGTCTTTAGAAGATCTTGGTGCATATTTTATTTTATTTTATTTAGCATACACTGATGAATTGTGTATAAAAATAACATAAACATTTATTATTAAAGGCAGTTTTGGTCTTTTTTATTTTATTTTATTTTAGAATAGCATACAGTGATAAATTGTATGTATTTATTTATTTATTTTTTTAAAGAGCTTAGGCAGTCAGTATAATATCTGTAATTAAGACAGTAGTATTTTATTATTTTTTATTTTATTTTTAAAAGAGCTTGGGCATTTTTTTTAGTATAGCATCAAAATGGACCCTTTTTACTTTTTAAGGCATGTTTTGGTGAAATTGTATACAGACTTCCTCATAATGCAACTTTTTCTGCCTCTAAAACTTGCATAACCTCGGCCATGTGGGCTGCTATGTTAACCAATAACCAACTGGCTTTTTTTTTTTTTTTTTCATTTGTTTTAGACTGTACTGTTGTATGTAATCCATTGTATAACAATGCTGGTTGAAGCTAATGTCAAAAAAAAAAAAAAAAGTTATGTCAATAATACTAATTAAGTATTTTATAAAGAATTAAATTTGCATTCAACTTAACAAACACTTAATGTGATATTTATCCTGATATCACCAAAAAACCTTACCTTCAAAAAACATGGCCAAAGTTTGGAAATTGAAGATGCCTTCAACTCATTTTTCAAAGAAAGCAAAAGGAATGTGGAAGAACGGCCCCAATTTAGATGTTTTGTTTCTCGCCAATGAAAATATTCTCGCTTTAATTAGATCTGTCCGAGACACAAAGCAAAAATCTGATGAAGTGGCTGACGTTCGCTTTAAGCCCGAAGCACAAAAGAGTAATTACCTGGCCTACTTTGCTCAAACCTGTGTTCCTTCTGAGCGCTCTGTGAGCATTTTGCATGCTGTAAACGCTTCACTTGTTTTTAAGTGCTGCCAAGGATTCTGACAGAACAATTCAACGTCTGCTCCACTTCATCTTTGCACCTCTCCAGAGGTGAGGGAGCCCGTGCGGATACTTCACATGCTTTCATTGTGCCGCTTCTTGGCGTGGAGCAGCGACGCACTGGATATCACGAGTGCCTGAAAGTGGAGACAAGAGGCAAAGCTCTTCATTACAGTCAGTTTTGGCCACCATCTTTTAACTGCACGGCACAACTGAGAGCCTGTTGTGCTCTGTGAAAACAAACAAATCACAACCACACAAAACTCCTCTGATTTATTGTAAAAATGCTTAGTGTTCATAATGTGACGGCCATTATGCTTCACTAATATTATGAATTTTATGAAATATGTTGCATGTTGAATGGCTGAAGTGGAAATCTATGCCACAGTTTATATTTGTCCATTCCAGCACGTAGCTTTAACGTGACCACTATTAAATTATTAAATAAATTATTAAATTATATTTATATATTTATTTTAAATTATTTATAATTGATATGTTAATCTGCAATTTACAAGGCAAGAAAAAATGTAAAATAAATTTATTTATTTATTTATTTATTTTAGGGGTGACCCCGAATAGTCGACGATTCGATGCTTCGATAGGAGGAGCCTGATTCGACTACCAATCTCACAGTCGATTATTTGCGGGGTGTTATGATCATGCCATTTTGGCTATATGGGGGTGATCAAATGTCTGATTTCACATAGAACTACCGGTTTTCTCCCAATAAATTAATATACAACCTATTAAGATAATGTTGTAAATAAGAATCTGAAAAGAAAGAAGCTTGGATTTGTCAGAAGACTGGACTTTTTCGATCAGGTAGGGTACAAGTGATTTCAAAACATTTCAGCCCGTTTGTATATATCGTGTATATATTATTTATCTCGTATAGGATGCATTTGGTTGAGTTGCGCTGCAGTAAAGCGCTTCATTGTAGTAGCCTACTACGGTGGGTATCTCTTCAGCGTGCAGAGCGAGGAGCACAAAAAACAATGCAGAATATTAATAGCTATGACTGGGACTGTCATATATAACATTATAATGAGAACACTATTATAATAAAACGCTGTGAATTTTTAGAGTTTAGTTGCCGTGTTCCTGCACGCCGTTGTTGCATGAATAACGCGTCCACAAAAGGAGTTCATTCAGAGCCACGCAGACACGTTCATGTGCATTCGGGGCATTTTGTGGAGATAGCCTATAAGTCATAATATTAACGTTATGTTGTATAAATAATGAAGTGTATTCTATATGAGATAAATGATGAGTTAAATCCCATTGATTAAAAACCTGCTATCAAATGTTTAATTCTACTGGTCATCTTCAGCGCGCGCAGCTCAAAACAGAAATGCAGAACATTAATAACTACTGTCATATACATAACGTTATAATGAGACTTACTTAATCCTCTTCTTACCACGTGAGACATAAGGCCGCGTTATAATGAGAGCACTATTGTAAAAAATGTTGTGAATTCTTAGGGTTTCACTGACGTTTATATCTTTTAATCAAAACATAAAACATTATTTTTGTATCTGCTAGGAGTCCGTTACATATTTTCCCTGTGTGTTAACGTCAGTAATTATGACTGTCGAATGTCTGACTTGACTCTTGGTAATGTATTTTGCCCGCCCCCAAACATGAATCGACTATCAGTCGACTATCAGCAAGATTCGAAAATTCCAATTCAACTATGAAAATCCTTAGTCGGGGAAACCCCTAATTTATTTATTTATTTATTTGCTTATTTTCGTTATTTTCTTTTCTTTAATCTACAGTTTGTATGCAACTGTTTTGAATTGCATAGTTCTTAATTGTTGTAGACATTGCTGAATTACCAACAGAAATAACAAAACACACATTTGTCTTTAGTTGGTTATGTATCATATATATTAACCCTCTGGAGTCGACAAATGCGTCTGCGCGTTTTGTTGCATTTTATTTATTTATTTATTTATTTATTTGCATTTAGACCTTTATCATATCTTGAGTGTGTGTATATAAATTCTTGCTTAACAATTTTTTATCATATCTATCATTTTTCTATGAAAAAAATGTAAAGTGTGTTTGTGTGTGTATATATATATATATATATATATATATATATAATGTAAATAATTTAAAATAAATATATAAATATAATTTAATATAATTTAATAATTTTATTTACTTATTTACTTACTTACTTCCTTCCCCAAGCAATAAATAAAGCCTCTCTTCTGTGTGCAGAATGTAATACTTTTTCTTGTACTACATTTACCAAAATATATAATTCATACAACAGAGAAATTTTTAGTGTGATGAATGAACTGGAAGTAATAACAGTCAAAATATTTAATCTCTTTACAGCAATGTAGCATGCTGCTGTTTGAAATGTTTATCATTATAATATTTTCTGTTTCACAAAAACAGTTGGCAGTGTACAGTATATACTGGACAATATTCATTAAGCAATACACTAGCATTCCACTTCGGACACAGTCAATGACTCCAGAAAACACTCTACACAATCAGCGGTGAAAACACTCTGAGCACTTATTTGCTCGTTGTTTTCAAACACACTGTAGGAAGATGAAGTCTATTAATTTCCATCCCTTTAGCGTTGTATAAATCACACGCGCACACACACACACCAGAGAGGACGCCATGCAGGGTATCACTTAAATTGCAGGATTCACACCACAGGCATCTTTTCAGAAGATTTTTTAGGCTTTTGTTCCTCCATTTGGGGAGGATTCAAAGTTTTGGTGACAGGCCGGCTTTAAGGCACGCTGTCTGGCGGACTTCTCAGTAAACTGATTCCTCTTGGCAGCTGGGAGAACATCAGTGCCAGCGCAGACAATGGCGTACAGATCATCAAGTGCTGCCGTAGAGATAGCGGGAGCTCGATCAGTTACTGTGGTTACCAGATTCCCTCAGCCAGAGGGTGTATTTAAGAATGAGTGTGTTGGTTCATGAGAGGGACATGTCAGCGCTGAGCATTCCTACAGTACATGCCGCCATATAATTTGTGAGATTGCTTGACAGGGTGCATGATAAATATGAATTTGCTGAAGGAAAACCCTTCGTGTGGAAAGCAGGGCAATGAATAGAATATAAAACAGGAGGCTCTTTTACATACCTTGAGGCTCATATACTGTATATTCATATTAAATTCATAAACTTTTATAAACAGGAGACTCAAAAAGTATTTGCACTCTTAAAAATGTATGCGTGTCATTGCATTAGAGACAAAATATCAAAACAGGTGGCAACTGCAAACAAACGATGCCAACGCTTTTCGCAGGAACAAACATGTTCGTTATAATGTTTGACAGTCTGATTTTTAAATGCTTTTTGTAACTGCAGTTATATAATTTAGAAACCGACAAACCTTTTTCGTTGCAAGTGCATGACTTGAAAGTGTTTGGGCTTATTGAAAATAAGTTGGCTTGATATTATATGATGCACAGATATTCAAAAATGGTAACTTATGTCTCCATATGTAATATATATATATATAGAGAGAGAGAGAGAGAGATAGACAGTCAGACAGACAGACAGACAGACAGACAGACAGACAGATAGATAGATAGATAGATAGATAGATAGATAGATAGATAGATAGATAGATAGATAGATAGATAGATAGATAGATAGATAAAATATATTTAAAATGGCATAATATTATTTTTAGTCATATTGAGTCATTTTAAATTGAAAATAAGTGGCTTATTCAAAAATGTTCTGTTTTATGTGTCCAAATACTTGAGGCCACTGTATATGTAAAGATATTATTTATGTGTATTAAATATATTATTAAAATATCAAATATTTTATATACATCAAAATCTGAACAAATATTTGAATAATTATATACATTTAAATAAAATATGTAAATAATAATAAAATTTAAATATATATATATATATATATATATATATATATATACATACATACATATACATATACACACACACATATATATATACACACACACATATATATATATATATATATATATATATATATGTGTGTGTGTGTGTGTGTGTGTGTGTGTGTGTGTATGTGTATGTGTATTGGATCCAACTTACTTAAAGGTGTGGAATAACAAAATAAATCCTTTATAAAATCAGAGAAAACGGATTTAAAAGGATTTCATAATAATGAAAAAATATATATAATTTATATTTGATAATAATAAAATTAAAATAATTTATATAATATAAAATTAATATAATATAAATAATATACAATTAAAAATTAAATTCTCCTTCAAATCAATTTCCTTATTTTGGTGTGATAATATTTTTGAAAGGCTGCTGAAACAGAATAATGTTTCATTAATTGTGTTTGATGGAGTGTTTGACAGATAGGAGTATACAGAGTATGTTGATCTTTAACTTTTCTCGTCTTTTGATTTTGTGATGCACTTTACAAACCCTTGTGTTATTCCTTTATGTATTTTAAAACGCAGTGTAAACGTTAGTCTGTAACAGTTGTCTCCTATTGATAGTTTTCAGTCACGTGACCGGCTCGAAGACTTGGAGGGCAAAACATCCATAGAACCGCAGCACAAGCGTGTCAATTTTTCATCTGTTTCCCAGCCGCAAATATTTAGATCACCTCTCAAATGAATAAAACAAAAGTATTTCTGAACAAAATGCAAGTTTTGGCCATTTGCAATCCATAATAAGCACCCGGGGCAATATTTCAATCATAAACACTGCGACAAAACGTTATAAAAACACTTAAAGTGCCTTAATATATTTAAAACAGTAATATTAAAAGATCAAATTCAGTAATCACCACATTAATGATGCATAGTTTACATAGGTAAGCAGATGAGGCCGGAATATGAATGTAATCCGCTGAACGGTTCATTGTTTTTCTTCTAATGGGTTTCTGTGGGAAGCCATTTAATGTGAAACTTTGCACGTTACGTTTAGATTCTGGCTTCATCCTCTTGCATGTACAAAATATACATCACCAATAAGGTGTCCACTGAATCTCGCCTTTTAATATCTGCGTTTTATTACATTATTACTTGATGCAATCCGCGTAAAAATGGCTGGCGGTCAGTGGAGCAAAGCTTCGTTTTGCCCACCAGGTGGGCGTTCCTATAAGGGTATGACATCACGTGAAAACTATCAGTAGTTTGGTTATGCATCATTGGCAGTTTTTAGGGTATGTTCAGAGTATCCACTACATTTGCATACTACACATACTACATTTTGACACTTTTCCATGGAGATTTGCTTTAGGTTGTATAAAACATACGCACTGCGATTTCTAAACAGTGCTGCATGTCCTCAAGTGGACTGAGAAGACTATAGACTAGTTAATTTGGCCTCGTGTGTATCCCAGTGAAAAATTTTTAGGTTTTCAACAGACTGACATTGATTCTCGTGCAATAGCTCCATGAAGTTTGCACCATCCATTCTTCCTTCCACTTTAACAGGATGTCCAGTCCCTGCTGATGAAAAGTCGCCCCACAGCAGGATGCTAACAGCTCCATACTTCACTGTACCGATGCTGTTTTTCTGTGTGGGCAGCACTGCAGTTGCACTGCACATATAGCTTTGAATTTGTGGCTAAAATAAGCTCTATCCTGGTCTCATCAGAGCACAAATCTTTTCCCACAGTGCACTTGGGTCACTGTTATGCTTTCGGGTGAACTCTAGAGGGGCTTTCACACACTTCTTTATGAGTAATGGTTTCTTTTGTGTCCTTCATATAGAGCGGTATTATACAGAACTCTGTGTATGGTTGACTGGACCTTCATCCGTTCAGTTTCTGGACTCTGTAGCTCCTTCAAAGTCATCTTTGGCCTCTCTGAAGCTTCTCTCACAAGTCTGCTTTTTATTTGCTCAGTAAGTTTTGAGAGCGAACCAAGAATACGGTTGTTTTGATGTAGAAAACACTTCCTGACAAGCAAACACTTGGATATTTTTGTACCCATTTTTATTTTACTTCAACTGTTATTTTTGGATTTTATGTCAGCTTTTTAGCATCTTCCAGCTGTCCCTGTTTTTTTACAACAATGACATTTTTGTCCAGAGTTTTTATATAGAAACATGTAGTTGTAGTAATTATTAACAAGTTGAGTTCTCGTTAAGGCTGTCTTGTTAAATTAGCTTCTGCAACACAAATTGCATGTTACACTTATTTTTTTTTTCTTTCTAACGTAATCTTGCATTAAAATAAATTTTGAGCTGCAGTACTTAAAATATTTATTTTGCAAAATAAATATAATGAATATGTCGTACACTGCATATTTTTTTCGACAACATTTCCTTATTGTGAGGCTGAATTTTTGTATTTGAGTTTTTCTTAGATATTTGAGATTGAGATTTTAGAAATTGGAGTCTAGACATTGCAATATACAACAAACAAAACATATGCACAAGAAAACTGTAAAAGTTATTGATGTTATAACAAATCATTATATAAAATTAAACACAAACAACAAAAAAAATAAAATAAATAATAATAAATCCCTTGTTTGCTCTATATTTAAAAGTTTGTGGTATAACAAAATAAATCCTTTAAAATATCAGGGGGAAAGAAATTGTAATATGCTACAATGAGGCTTTAAATGCTCCCGCAAGGCATTCTGCAATATAAATAAACACTCCACTAACCGTAGCATATAAAAGAAGCTTTGGCTAGATTGGAAGTGCTGAATTTAACTGAGAATATTCTCTGCTGATAACACTTGATTTGAGACCAGGGTGCAAGAAGAAGTGGAACAGGTTGCTGCCAAGTGAAAAAGTAAAAAGACTTCAAAGTCTTGTGAAAATGATACCCAGAAGTGCTATATCACGGTAAAAGCAATTTAATAAGGGCTAGGACATACTTACAGCCCATCTGCCAGCAGCTGCTGTGTAAATAGAGAGAGACTCAAACAAGCCTTTGAATTTTGACCCTTTTCTTCCTTCTCGACTGTCTAGAGGAACAGTAAGAGCACTTTCCGGAGAAATCTTCTTAAAAATACAAAACGTATGCTATACATCTAAAGAGAGCGGCAGGTGGCAACAATTTAACTCTTACAAATAAAGGTCCTTCAGTGGCTCATCCATTTTCGGAGATTTATGAACGCTGTTGGTTGCAATTTGAATTTTTCTTTTTAAGAATAAGAGTTTATCGATTTCATAGACTTATAATTTTGGCTTTGCCAGCCAAACGACCAGATGAATGCGAATGCTAACGGCTCTTTCTGGTCATTATAGACCCTAGAGCATAATGGAAAATGCAAATGCGAAAGGAAGCACTAGAAAAGAGAATGCAACTAAAATAAGAGATATGCGAGAAAAACCCAGGGATGAGAGACACAGGCTGATGGGACGGCGAATCGATATTGCATGTTCGGTAAAACATTCCCTACACAGATAAATCAGGATCTGAGATTATACAAGAGCAGAGAGCAGAAGCTTTTCATCAGTTGCAGATCAGGAGCCGGTGTATTGATCTCCACAGCTGTGCTGCATCTCTCGGCCTCACACAATTCATTTAGCGTTCCCCGCATCCCGCTCAGCTGATTGAAAATGCGTTAAATAAAAGATTGAAGGAGGGCCGGCTGATTTAGGTCTTTTCTGCCAATGGCATTCGAAGCTGCTGAGCCTTTTGCCTATCAGGTTTTGATTAAGGATTGTTTAAGCAGATGCACGAGCATAAAAGTCCTTATTAGAGCGACGCCGCATACATCCATCACATCAGAGATTGAACAATGAGCTTTCACGCTGAGCGGAGAAAGGGCCGATTGTCGTTCAGTTTGATTAAATGATCAATGCTTTCAAACATGCATAGTAAACTGAGGGTGTATTTATGCCAGAAGCCGTGACGGTTCAAACTGCCAGTCTTAATTAGGACATAGGTGGACATCTCTGTCCGAAGCACTTTACTTGACACTCAGATCACATTGCACGCCTGTCATGTCAGATTTGTCCACTAGTCAGAGTAGTGACAGGGTAGCCAGGGTCAAGACCGAGTCAATGCACAACATCCTGTCACTATTAGGCACAACAGCAGTGATGAATGAATAACAGACCATTTTACATTCAGCTAATCTTTGAAGCATGAATGTTCCCTTTGGTTTGCATTTCCATCACTTTAAGTGTATCAGAATGCAGTATATATCCGTTCATTTTTGTCTGTTTATTTATTTATTTTGTATTCATTTACATTTTTATATTTTATAATATAGTTAAAATTGTAAAATAAAAATGTAAAAATGTATTGTTTATCCTACTATTTTTTCTTGTTCTTTCTTTCTTTCTTTCTTTCTTTCTTTATTTATTTAATTTTTTATTTTTTTTAATTTTGGGGGGGGAGGTTCACACAGGACTCACACAGTCACACGGGACTCAAATGATCAACTGATTCCAATATTATGCCATAGTTTGCAGCATAATGCAACAGTCATGTACATTTTTTAATACTTTACTATATTTAAGGGTGGATAATACATAACTACAATACAACAATACATAACTACAATAACTTTGTCTAGTGCTCTTATGAATGTTTATAGTATGATTTGTGAAAATGTAACTATACTGAATGACATAGTACATAGACTTCTTCATGGCTATTTTCTGCGTATTTCTTTTCATTCTGTAACCTACTTGTTATACAGATCTGTGTGTACTAGTGTTAGCTAAATGCTACTGTTTTTGACAGCATTGATAACGTTTCTGACAGATAATATCATGATAATTTTTGCATTTCCCTTACCGAATTTCATATCCAGTCAGCAAAAACTTGTCCATGGGCTTTTTTGATTGCTGTCAGTTTAAGTGCCGGCGATGCAGTGTTGCCAGATATTGCTACTAAAACAAACAAAAAAATAAAAATAAATAAAAATAAACTGAAATTATTTCCAATCTTTTGCAAATAAGATAAGATAAAGATATCGCTGACTCTAAACGACAACTTCCTACTTTATTAACTTTCGAAAGTGTTAAATTAAGTGGACAAGTCCAAAAACGCTTATATTAGCTGGATCTGGCAACACAGAGGCTGCGCCCGCGCCTTCACTCACAACTCGCTGAAGACTCGTTCACTCCGCCAGCATCTCGCAGCGATCATTTTCATACCACGGACGCTAAACATTCTTGCAAACTGTCTAAACTGAATTATACATGTCATGAAGACATTCATATGAGGAGTTTAACAGCAAATTAGTCATTCAGAGAACAAATTTTATTTTTGAACATGAAAAATTTACTAAGGTCCGGACCTCGGTGGCCTCATAGCTGGCTATGGGCCTGATTGCATAGATATTTAACAAAAATCCGAATCTGAAAGAGCTTTATTTCATATACAAAACAATTTTGTCAGGCAATATATAAATCTTACATTTTTTAATATAATGAATATATTTGTTTTATATAATGAAGCAAAAATATATTTATTATATATTATATTATATTATATTATATTATATTATATTATATTATATTATATTATATGTTTTATCATTATTATCTTTATATTCTTATTATATATATCACATATCTTAATTTTGTGTGTGCATGTGTGTGTGTGTGTGTGTGTGTGTGTGTGTTGTGTTGCTATCAGCCAGTCACTGTTGAGTCATGACATCATCGTCCAGCAGCTACAGAGTAATTAGTCACATGGCATTTACGGCTAAGGTTATTGGCTCAAAAACAGCATCCAGGCTAAAGTGAGTGTGCTAAGATTGCAAAGTTCAGATTGTGTGCTGCCATTAAGATGAGTGGTACTACTAACTCTCCTGGTATTATAGACCTCCTTTCTAGTATTTATGTTTTTCGGAGTCTAAACTGCAGGCTTGTTTACCATGGTAATGGAAGGTTTTCTATTAGGATTCCTATAGCATAATTACTGAATAAAAGAAGAGAGCGAGGGAAGCTACTGCTATAGTCTAAATTGAATATTGACCTCGCGTCCTTCTATAAGGCCAGAGGAATGGAAACATATGTATCTGACATCTTTTAATGCGGAGCTTCAAATTCCAATTCTGCAGCAGTGACGGTTTCATCTTCAAACTCGTTTATGTATCGTCTGGCCTTCTGCAATCCTTTCCTCTGCATATACCGACACACGCGTGTAATAACAGCCGCAGAGCCGTGCGACGAGACCCATGAAACCTCTGGTGTTTTATGATTGTTTTAAAATACGCTGTTTCCCCTCACTTTTGCTTATCGTTGGCGCACAGAGGCTGATTTTATGAAATCGAGTCCCAGATCCGCCATGTTCCTGGGTGTCTCACGAGGCGCTGCGCTTTTCTTTGTTTGCCTGGAGTACCGTTTTCAAGATATTCCTTCCTGCTAGAGATTCCAATTGACGGTAACGGGGACCCGAGGGCTTCATATTCACTTTGCTTGTGAAACGATAGTAACTCTGTCGCATTTTTAACCAGCCAGTGGAGCAAGCATCTGCATAACCACAACTCTCTGTAGACGAATCGAGGAAATGAGGCCTAATTCAAACTTTGCCGAAAAGAAGTCTCAGAAAATGAGACGAGAATAAGAATGACTGCTTTCTATGAAAAGCACGTTTACATGAACTAATTTTTGTTGATCTGAAGAAATCCAGTCCGATTGCAGATTCTGAAAGTTTTGTTTATATGAACCCTGCATTTACATGTGTATTTCCAACAAAACTTATATTATTTAATATATTTAATATATTATTTATATTATTATTATAATATAAAACTTATTATTATTAAAAATATTATTCCAATTTCTAATATTGGTTTCCTATTTTTATATATTCTTTAAAATATAATTTATTTCTGTGATGCAGCGCTGAATTTTCATCAGCCATTACTCCAGTCTTCAGTGTCACACGATCCAGAAATCATTCTAATATGCTGATTTATTATCAGTGTTGAAACTGTTGTGCTGCTTAATATTTTTTTTGGAACCTGTGATACTTTTTCTTTGATTCTTTGATTAATAAAAAGTTAAAAAGAACAGCATTTATTCAAAATAGAAATCTTTTTATAACATCTATTTTTTTAATTGGCTTTTAGCAGGAGTCAAACCTGGTCCTTGCAAGCATTTACATTATTATTATTATTATTATTATTATTATTATTATTATTATTATATTTGGAATATTTATTATATTTTATATTTTGCGGAAAAAAGTGCTAATTTACTTAATAGGCAATTTTAAAATGTTGACGTTTTGTGATATATCAGCATTTCTATAGAAACTACATGTTTTGTTGCACCATAATTGTTTTTATTTGTAGTTTTTTGTTTGTTTGTTTGATTGTTTGATTTCTAGGTTTTCATTTATTTATTTATTTATTTATTTATTTTTTATAAAAAATTATAGACCAGTATTATAAACCAGTTTATAAGATATAACATATGCACGTTCATAAGATGTAAAACATGTAAACATCAGAGATTTTATTATAAAAGTGCTCTGGTAGACATGCATCACAGCATTGCACATTTGCACCAAGTATTTTGGAATCCAGTTGAGAAGATTCAAGTGCTTACAACTTATTTTTTTTTCCTATTAATCAGATTATTTCAGGTCTACACCATATATGTCATTCGGATTGAGCTCAGTTGGATTGATTGGGGTGTTTACATGAAGCTTTTCAATCCAGTTGAGCCATCAATATGTATTATCCGGGTCCATGTAAATCAGGGATGGGCAACTTTGATAGTGACGAGGGCCAGCATTTTTTCTCCTTTATACCAAGGGGCCAGATTACTAATCCACGTCCACACACCTTTAAAGGGGTGGTTGACTGTTTTTTTTCTAGGCTCGATTGTGTTTATGGGGTGCAGTTTAACGTGTTAATGCTTCATTTGTTAAAAAACGCATTATTTTTCACATAATTTACCTTTATTCCACACCGCTCTGTCCCTTCTCTGATAAACGCCCTGATTATTTCCTGGTTTTATGAAGCCCCTCTCTCAGAAATACACGATGGGCTCTGATTAGTTAGCTGGCCCAGTGTGTTGTGATTGGCTAAACCGCCTCTAGAGCGCGTCTCACCCCTCAGCTCAGTGGCATGTGCTCTGGTTGTATTGTAAACTATGGCGTCGTCTATATTGCTTATCAGTTTGAGCCCGATTGAGACGCAGAGGATATTAGCAAAGAGGATCGTGCAGAACCTGTGCAAGCATGGCTTTTAATGGTAGGCCTAAGTATTTTGTTTGTTGTTGTCTCATACTTTTAGATACACTGTTATTCCAAATGTTACCATAAAATAACCAGGTAACTGCAGGATTTTTAAAATCAAATTTAAGAGCTTTAAAGACCTTTTAAGCCCTGCACTTCACATTTCAGCCTTTAAACAATTTTTAAGAAAAGGGATGAGTCATATGTATTAATTATTATATTAATTTAAACAATTATCAATCAATTATTATATTAAATAACATATAAATATATCTTAGTGTCTTAATTGTTTAGATTTTTATAATGCATTAGCTTTTTGTCGATCCACTTCTTCACATTTAAAAATATTTTGCAAAAATAGCAGATGGGCTTATTGAAAAAGCAAATTCATTCTCTGCCAGCAAGTTTCACTTTCGGAACTGCAGAAGTATAGCAGTTTCCCCGGTAACCGCAGTAAACAAAGCAGCACAGCGCTTGACTTTGAAACGTGCAGCGCTCAAGTTTATTCAGTGAAATCACAGCCTTTTGAAGTTTAATCGTCATATTAATCTATATAGCAATTCTTGTCTTTCTGTCCCCAAATTTAAGACCTCTTATAATTAAGACTTTCTGTATCATTAAAGCGCTTTCATGGCCTTAAATTTAAACGATTTAACTGAAGACTTTATAAGGACCCGTGGAAACCCTAAGAACATAGTTGAGTGCTAACATTTCTGTCATGCATTTGGCAAAAAGCTTTTGTTGACAATGCATTTTACCTTTGAAATTTGAGACAACTGTTGCGTCCCCGTTGTTTGTGCGCAGTGGTGTGATGGCGATTTAAGATTTCCAAACAATCCAAACATATAGGCTAAGTATCCCCTTGAACTTGTTAAAAAGATAATCTGTTTACCATCTTGACTGGAAAATACTGTTTTCATGGTCAGTTTTTCATTTATTATTTGCTAACGTTAGCGAATGTTTACAGAGTGCACGTCCTGGTCCTACTGCGCTGAAATTAATACAGGGAGCATCTAGTAAGTTAGCTGCCTCTCCTGGTTGGAGATAGTATTAACATTATAAACTGAAAGCAATCTTTACGTGACTTACTTTTCGAATATTTTAAAATTGATCATCCGAGTCTAATATGATCCAGCGGGCCGTACTAAAAGGCATTGCGGGACGCCAGTTGCCCATCCCTGATATAAATGTAGCTATCGTGAACGCAAAGTCTTGGTTGTGCTGTTTGGTTGTGCTGTTTGCCCCACCGAGCCAATATCTAATGAGGCCCCTGATTAATTGTAGCCAACGTAATTTATCTTGCAGAGGCAAGGCTCTGAAACACTATAAATAACCACCAGTCGCATTAGGTGCCATGTCAAACCCCCCAAAAGTCTATTATGATCCAAGGCCATCAGCAGACGTAGCTGATCTGAGTCGTATACTTGTTCCACCTCATCCATCCATCTTTTCTCTTCCTCCTCTCCAACGGTTATCAACCAGGACCTGTTGAGACGCGGCGGTTGTCTTTTTCTGTGATGGGAGATTGAAAGCCATC
Organism: Spinibarbus caldwelli; assembly: GCA_039654775.1. NCBI lineage: Eukaryota > Metazoa > Chordata > Actinopteri > Cypriniformes > Cyprinidae > Spinibarbus > Spinibarbus caldwelli. Next base: position 28,430,542 of record CM077249.1, read on the forward strand.
ATCCCAAAGAAGAGCGCAGGAGGGTTTCTCTTTGTGGAAGGTCATTAGCTGACCGGCTGGAGACGGCAGATCCTGAGGTGGCACCCGGGGCTGTGATTCCAAATCTTTTATTTGTGCTGTCTCAAGAGGTGTGTGTTTTTGATATTCCCAAGCTCGGTCTCCTCTCTTCTGCTGTCCTAATCCCTGTCAAGGGCCTCTCTGGTCTCTAGTCAATGAAGGGCTTGTGGACAGCATCTGGTCTGATCATAGGGAGAGTGAGCGCTAAGTGCCTGTCCAGTGGCAGGTATGTTCGACGGCCACCGCTGTGCTTTTTTAAAGTCCACTGAGATGTGCCTGACTCATCCCTGTTATGTCATCTCCACGAATATTGGCTGATGGAAAAGCCAATGTAAAGTTAAATATATCAAAAGTGCTGCATTCTATACTTTATTTATTTATTTGTTTGTTTGTTTGTCATTTATTTATTTGTTTGTTTGTTTGTTTGTTTATCATATGTGACCCTGGACCACAAAACCAGTCTTAAAGGGGTCCTATTATGCTCTTTTACAAAGTCTTGATTTTGCTTTGTGGGTGTACTAGAACATGCTCTCATGCTTGGTGGTTCGAAAAACGCATTATTTTTCACATAATTTACATTATTACAATACCTTCCTCCCCAGTCTGGCACAAACGGCTCGATTAGTCCCGGGTTTGATGAAGGCCCGCCTTCCGAAAAACGAAATGTGTTGTGATTGATTAGCTGTCCCTGTGCACTGTGATTGGCGAACAGCTAGGCAGAATGACTAAAAGCAAATTTATTCTCTGCCAGCGGGAGGCGCTGTTGGAGCGGGAGAGAGCGAGGTTTCCCCGGTAACGCTGTACACAAAGCAGAGCTCCGCTCACCAACGCTGCTTTATCAGACATTACATGCAAGATGAAATGAAAATGACATCCAAAATTTTCTGAAGACAGTCGGTTTCCTTCAGAAATACAGTGATATAAAAACACCCGCACCGGGTTTTGATTTTGAAACATGCATTCGAATCTCTGGAGGCAGGATTTATTTTAATGATACTCTAATGGGCCAATTTGTGATGTCACAAATACAGGAAAACAACTTTGTAGTCCAAACGAGCCGTTCGTTGTAGTTCTTGAAAAGGGATTTTTTAAAAACAAAATATCTCCCTTTGGAGTGGACTTTGAGATTTGTAGCTTTGTAGATCTTTTTTATGCCCAAACATACACACTACACACTGACTAACATTCAAAAAGTGAAAAAGCATAATAGAACCCCTTTAAGTCGCTGGGGTATATTTGTAGCAATAGCCAAAAATGCATTGTATGGGTCAAAATTATTATTTTTTTCTTTTATGCCAAAAATCATTAGGATATTGAGTAAAGATCATGTTCCATGAAGATATTTTGTAAATTTCCTACTTTAAATATATCAAAACTTAATTTTTTATTAGTAATATGCATTGCTAAGAACTTCATTTGGACAACTTTAAAGGCGATTTTCTCAATATTTTGAATTCCCCTTTCAGTCGGCCACTCCAAGTCACGTCGGATGACTGACGAAATTCGGATCTCGCCAGAGAGACCAATCCACTTCGAGTGTAACTAAATGAGCCAATGGACATTGGCATGCGATTATTGCATCCAGCTGCCGCTGATCACAGCGTGAGCATAAGAGGCAGCTGGTGCACCGCATTAATTCATCCTTTCGCTTCGGAGCCGAGCGGTAGTGGTTGAAGCTACTGCTCTCCCTTTCCAAGAGAGTGTTCTGCGAGCGAGTGCGGGCGTTACGGCGCAGCAGCGGTGGTCACGGTGTCCGAGAGAGAAAGATCGTTTTCCTGCTGACAGCCACACTAGGAGTGTGCAGTGGCCAGCTCCCCTGCGTGCTTCAGCACTAAAAGAGCATTTCTCTGAAAGAGCAATTTCTCTAAAAGAGTAACATGGGTGATCGCGTCTTTTTAAAGATGTCTTATCACCCGTGCGTTTCTGGGTGTGGTCGTTTCCTGGCGCCTCAGGACGGTCACGATCGTTGCCTCACGTGTCTGGGCATTCAGCACGCTGAGGAGGCTTTCGTGGATGGTTCATGTGCTTCTAGTGGGGACATGACCATCACGGAGTTGCGTAATAGACTCCACTATGTCAAACATGGCGGAGTCCCTCTGCCTCTGCCGCGATCCGGCATGCGCCGCTGGATCCGGTGGAGTCAGAGGTGATTTGAGGATTACGGTGAGGGCTTCCCCAAGTGGAGCTCCTCACCCCTCAAGCACTCCGTAGCCGGTGGAGCTGCCGAAGGAGCGCGCTGGGCCCTCTGCTGGACGGGGTGCACCACGCGTTTCCTTCGGTGCCCCCTCTGACAACCAGATGTTGATCACTGCATCGGAGGGTGGGCCCTCTCTCTCCGGGGATGACGACCTGGCTGTGTTGCCCCCTTCGGGTGTTGTAGCATTGTCCGAGCCAAACCCAGAGATGACGGCTATGCTTTCCCAGGCCACCAAGAATGTTGGGATCGTGTGGAATCCTCCACCGCGTCCCGATCCTTCGAGGCTGGACGAGTGGTTTCTTGGTGGGGGTCGCGCTGGTTCTCAGCGCACCCCTCCAGTGCCATTCTTTCCGGAAGTGCATGAGGAGCTTACAAGATCGTGGAAGGCACCTTTCACTGCCCGAAACAAATCTTGTGGCTCATCCGCTCTCACCACCCTTGATGGTGGGGCCGCTTTGGGGTATGCGGGCATCGCCTCGGTGGAGCGGTCTGTGGCCATGCAACTGTGTCCGACAGCCGCTTCCACCCTACGGGGTGACCCGTGTCTCCCCTCACGGGCCTGTAAGTATTCATCAGGTCTAACTGGCAGTGCTTATAGAGCCTGTGGGGAGGCGGCTTCTGCCCTCCACGCCATGGCGTTACTGCAGGTCCACCAGGCCAAAGCCCTGAAAGACCTGCACAAGGGTGGTCACAACCTGGCGGTTCTACATGAGCTGCGGGCTGCGACGGACCTCACGCTTCGAGCGACGAAGGTGACAGCACAGTCTCTGGGTCGTGCGATATCCAAGCTAGTGGTCCAGGAGTGCCATCTCTGGCTGTGTCTCGCTGACACAAAGGAGCAGGAGAAGGTACAGTTCCTGAATGCTCCCATGTCGCAAACCGGCCTTTTCGGCGACGCTGTCGAGAGCTTTGCCCAGCAGTTCTCGGCAGCCCAGAAGCAGACTGAGGCGATCAAACACATCACGCGCCGAAGGAAACCTGCTGCTTCACAATGGCTGCAGCCCCTCAGCCTGCTCGTCGCCGTGGACGCCCCCCCTTGCGGCCGCCCCCGCTCCCGCGCAGCCGCAGCAGCCTTCCACCAGGCAACGTCGTGGAGCCGGTTGCAGGCAGGACGCCCAGCCCATCTAGGCCCCCGCCAAACCTGGCGGCAAGCACAAGTGCAAGAGGCCCTGAGACGGGTGACCCAGAGATGGAGGAGACTGCTCATCGGGAGATGGTGACCGCACCACTCCCTCCCCCAGAGGAGGGCCGGGTGGAGAATCTTTTGTTTTATTTTGTTTTTGTTCCGCCGCTGGCCCATAGCCATAGTTCCGCTCGGTCCGCTCCATATGAGACCGCTTCAGCACTGCCTCCATGGCCGAATCCCGAGGTGGGCGAGGAAACGCGGTACTCACCGGGTTCAGATTACACCGGCCTGCCGCAAAACCTTCAGCCCGTGGTCAGATCCTTCATTCCTTCAGGCAGGAGTGCCCCTGGAGCAGGTATCCAGGCATGCTGTGGTATTCACGGATGCCTCGGCCACCGGCTGGGGTGCCACGTACAACGGGCACGCAGTATCAGGGGTTTGGATGGGTCCCCTACTGCGTTGGCATATCAGTTGCCTCGAGTTGCAGGCAGTACGCCTTGCCCTGAGCTGCCTCAGAGGGCGCCTTCGGGGCAGGGACGTTCTGGTCCGTACGGACAACACTGCGACCATTGCGTATATCAACCAGCAATGCGGTTTACGCTCCCATCGCATGTCGCAACTCGCCCGCCACCTCCTCCTCTGGAGTCAGAAGCATCTGAGGTCCCTTCCTGCCATCCACATCCCAGGAGTGTTCAATCAGGCGGCCGATGAGCTGTCTCGAGCGGCACTTCCTGGGGAGTGGAGACTCCATCCCCAGGTGGTTCAGCTGATTTGGAGTTGGTTCGGAGTTGCTCAGGTAGACCTGTTTGCATCTCTGGAAACCACCCACTGCCAGTGGTTCTACTCCCTATCCGAGGCAACACTCAGCACGGATGCACTGGCACACAGCTGGCCCCAGGGCCTGTACAAATATGCATTTCCCCCAGTGAGCCTGCTAGTACAGACACTGTGCAAGATCAGGGAGGACGAGGAGCAGGTCCTGCTAGTGGCTCCATATTGGCCCAACAGGATCTGGTTCCCGGAACTCATGCTCCTCGCGACAGCCCCTCCCTGGCCGATTCCTCTGAGGAAGGATCTGCTTTCTCAGAGACGGGGCACCCTCTGGCACCCGTGTCCAGACTTGTGGAAACTCCATGTGTGGTCCCTGGACGGGACGCGGAGGTTCTAGGTGACCTGCCCCAGGAGGTAGCTCTCACTATCACTTCAGCACGAACACCATAGGCCCGTCCACAAGACGCCTATGCTCGGCCTATGCTCTGAAGTGCTCTGAAGTGGAACCTGTTCCTCGAATGGTGTTCCTCTTACCATGAGGACCCCTGGAGATGTTCGATCAGAGCCGTGCTTTCCTTTTTGCAACAAGGGTGGGAGCGTAGGCTGTCCCCCTCCACCCTTAAGGTGTACGTTGCTGCTTTTTCTGCCCACCATGACCCCATAGAGGGGAGGTCAGTGGGGAAGCACGATCTGGTCGTCAGGTTTCTTAGAGGGGCCAGGAGGTTAAATCCTCCTAGGCCTCCCTCCCTACCCTCTTGGGATTTGGCATTGGTGCTAAGAGCCCTACAAACTGCCCCCTTTGAGCCGTTGCAGTCAGTCGAGTTGAAGTTTCTCTCTATGAAAACCCTACTCCTGACTGCGTTGGCCTCAATCAAGAGGGTGGGGGACCTGCAGGCATTTTCGGTCGATGAGTCGTCCCTTGAGTTTGGGCCGGCTGACTCCGGTGCAACACTGAGGCCCCGGCCCGGCTATGTGCCCAAGGTTCCTACCACTCCCTTCAGGGACCAGGTAGTGAACCTGCAAGCGCTGCCCCTGGAGGAGGCAGACCCAGCCCTAGCTTTGTTCTGTCTTGTACGCGCACTGCGTCAGTACGTGGATAGAACTCAGAGCTTCAGGACCTCAGAACAGCTCTTTGTCTGTTACGGAGGACAGCAGAAGGGGAAGGTTGTCTCCAAGCAGAGGATGGCCCACTGAATAGTGGATGCCATCACCTTGGCCTACGAAGCACAAGGTGTGCCCTGCCCGCTCAGGTTGCGTGCTCACTCCACTAGGGGTGTCACATCGTCCTGGGCGCTGACTCGTGGTGCCTCGCTAGCAGACATCTGTAGAGCTGCAGGGTGGGCGACTCCCAACACATTCACTAGGTTTTATAGCCTACGTGTTGAACCGGTTTCCTCCTGTGTCCTCACCTCAAATGAGTAGCGGCACTGAGAGGGCCGACTCAGAGTCGGCTTGCAGCATCCTTACGTCTAATTCTCCAGAGAGTTCCTTAACCAGGCAAACCCTGTCGAGTCCTCCAGCACTCCGGCGTCCGGACGTGGCGGAGCGTCCGGCGCCAGGCCTTTCAGCCAATGAATTCTTGAAATCTGGTGCGAGGCTAGTGCCCATATGAGAGACCCTGCCGGGATCCCATATGTGTATTCCACGGTATGCTTATTAGAGCCGTGTTTCACCTGGCAGACCACGTTCTGCCATTTCTAATGATGCAGCCTAAGCCATCTCAGAGACTTCCATGTGCAATAGGGCCCTACGGGTTACTTCACATGTCTGAATGTCACTTAACCCCCTCTGGGATGAGGTGACTCCGCAGTGTGCCTCTTCCAAGTGGAAGTGCACGCTTCCCAGTGTTATCCTAGTCCTACTGTTTGGGTTGCTCAAGGAACAACAGTAGTTGACCTTCTCTGTGTAGAGCCCGGTCCTATCATCTGCCTTATAGGAAGGATCAGGAGGCCTACACAGGGCACTGGAAGGGGCAGCTCCTGTGGCGCTTTGGTAGTGATCCCAATTTCGTCGGTCATCCGACATGACTCGGAGTGACCGACTGAAAGGGGAACATCTCGGTTACGTATGTAACCCTCGTTCCCTGAAGGAGGGAATGGAGACATCACGTCCCATCGCCACAGTCGCTGTACCACCGCTGAGCTGCCGGGTCACCGGCTCGGCTCCTCAGCGAAAGCATGAATTAATGCGGTGCACCAGCTGTCTCTTATGCTCACGCTGTGATCAGCGGCAGCTGGATGCAATAATCACATGCCAATGTCCATTGGCTCGTTTAGTTACACTCGAAGTGGATTGGTCTCTCTGGCGAGATCCCAATTTCGTCGGTCATCCGACATGACGTCTCCGTTCCCTCCTTCAGGGAACGAGGGTTACATACGTAACCGAGACGTTTTTTGCACCCTCAGATTCCAGATTTTCAAATAGTTGTATCTCAGCCAAGTATTGTCCTATCCTAACAAACCATACATCAATGGAAAACTTATTTATTCAGCTTTCAGGTGATGTATAAATCTCAATTTTGAAAAATGTACACTTATTACTGGTTTTGTGGTCCAGGGTCACATATGTTCCTCATTCTATACTTTTGTAGCATTTATTTGTTTGTTTGTATATCATTGTTGTATACTTTTGTAGTGTCTATGTATTTATTTGTTTGTTTGTTTGTTTGTTTGTTTATCATTTTTCTATAAATTTGTAGTATTTGTTTGTTTGTTTCTCTACACTTTTGTAGTATTCATTCATTCATTCATTCATTCATCACATGTTCCTCATTCTATACTTTCGCAGCATCTATTTATTTGTTTATTTGTTTATCATTGTTGTATACCTTTGTAGTGTTTATTTATTTGCTTGTTTGTTTGTTTGTTGATCATTGTTCTATACTTTTGTAATATTTATTTATTTATTTACTTATCATATGTTCTTTATTATATACATTTATTTATTTATTTATTTATTTAGGTGCATCATTCTATACTTTTGCAGCATTTATTTATTTATTTGTTTATTTATTTATTTATTTATTATCATTTTTCAAATGTGCTACATTCTATTCTTCTGTACAGTTTTTATTTTATTGTATTATTTTTTTATTTTATTTTTATTTTTTTTATTATCAAAGAGCCTCATTCTATACTGTCATAACATTTATTTATTTTGTTTAATTTAATAAAAAAGATGTCTACTTGTAATATATAGTATTATTTCTGTAACAATGCACTGTGCGATGTCTAAAATATGGACAATGAATAGCTAAAATATGAAGAATGCATTATATGTGTTATACGTGTATGCATTATAATATTTCAGGTTTTCGCAATAAGGACAATTTTCGCTGTTTTTATTATGTTGATACATGTTTACATTTATATATAAATGTTTTTTTAAAAAAATCTGTTTTCAATTTTTTTCTTTTTTTTCTTTTTTTCTTTTTCTTTTTTTTTTTTACTTTCTTTTCAGCTGAAATTATATTTTTGTAGACTGAAAATTAAAAGTTACAAGTATGACATGGTGAAATTTTGACTACATGATATGTTAATCAAGATAAAAAACTATGACTAAAACAAAAAATAAAGGAAAAAGAAAGAAATGTTTAGAAAGTTTTGGAATGACATGAGGGTCAATGAATAATGATTTAATTTTGTTGTAAACTATCCCTTTAAGAATAGACTCGTATATGAGCTCTGTTGTGATTGGCTGTTGTCTTTGCATATGAGAAACTAACCACAATTGTATTGTAACAGAACTGTAACTTTAAAGGGATAGTTCACCCAAAAATGAAATTTATGTCATAATTTGTTCCACCTGTATGGCTGACTTTCTTCTGTGAAACTGAAAGAATAACAGTGAAATTCAATACTGTTTGGACACCAAATTTCTTCGAAATATCTTCTTTTGTGCTTTACATATGGGTTTGGAGTGACATGAGGGTGAGTAAATGATGAGAGAATTTTCATTTTGTGATGAAGTATTCCTTTCAGACATGTAAGATGATTGCAGTATCAATCTGATCTCAGAAATCCAACGACGTGTTTGTGGGATTGGGAGCGTCTTAAAGAAGACTGTTCTGATCAAGACATCAGACAGTTATGATCTGAGCTGTTATGTCCTGCCAAAACCAGCTCAATGCTCCGCGTACACACAGTTTGACGTGCCTATACTGAATTCACGCTGTGTTCACGCATTTGATCAAAGACTCATTCTAGCAGCGAGGTTCAGTGGTGTTTTGTTTATGTTTGTCTTTGGCAGGAACCTCCGTATCCCCGCGAGAGCCCCTGAGATAAAGATTTGCACCACAATGATAGACGCTCATCCAACTGTGTAAACATTAAAGTGACAGCATAAATTATGAGGCGATAAACAGGTAATTGAATTGTCTTGAATAAATCAACAGGGATCGACAAAAGCCCCCGCTCTGATTTTTGAGCTAAGGATTTTCAATGCTTTGCTCAAGAAAACGAGAAGAAATGTGTCAGTCCAATCACGTTGCACCTTCCACAGATCATGTTAACTGTGAATTCTGTCATCATTTACCCATCCTCGGTTTACTTGAAACTCTTATGAAAACTCTCTTTCCCCATGGAACACAAAAGGAGTTATCAAAATGTCATTTCTGCTTTTTCGTACAACAAAAATGCATGACAATCACTGGCTGTCTAGCTGGATATATACAGCATAAATCCTCCTTAGTCACAAGTAGCTTGCATTTGAAGACTAGCATTATTGAATTTCTTTTTGATTGCATGATAATGGCAGTGTACTGTACAGTCAGGTGTTGCTTTGGCAGCTGTGATGCCTGATTACTGGATTAAACTTGGACCGGGTTTCATTTTTGATAATTGTGCACACCTTGAATCCTCAAGTCAGCAGACATTTATAGCTTCACCGACTGATTGTCAGTTGAGGTTAGTGCACAACAGACAAATTAGAGCACAATTTAGAGATGATTTATAAATAGCTGTAGTATTGTTATGAACTATTATGTTTTGAATGTTAAGACTGTTAAACATTAAAAATGTGTTTTTGTCTCTTGTTGCTGCAGTGTTATCACAGAATGATTTATGCTGATATCATCCAAAAATTCATTTTTTATATGTTATTTTATGTTATTTTATTTTATTTTGATAACGCTTTTTGTGTTTGAAATATGTGGAAAAGTCAAACAAATTTAAACCCATGTTAATTGAAATCACCTGGACTAATACTATATATATATATATATATATATATATATATATATATATATATATATATATATATATATATGTTTATTTGTTTATTTGTTTGTTTGTTTGTTTGTTATTTTTGTTCTTTATTTTTATTTTATTTTGTTTTATTTTGATTACTCCTTTTGTTTACGAAATGTGTGGAAAAGTTGAACAAATTTGAACCCATGTTAATTGAAACCTAGACTAATACATTTTATTTTATTTTGTTTTATTCATTATAAAATATGTATTTATTTTTTATTTTATTTATTTATTTTTTTTACTATATTTATATATTTATTTATTTGTATTTTATTTGTTTTTATTTATAATACAATATTTCTTTTCTTTTCTTTTCGTTTATTATTTTAATAACTCTTTTTGTGTTCCAAAAGTGGGAAAAATACATTTCAAATGGATTTGAAACCATGCTAATTGAAACTTATACAGCAATAACTATTAAATGCTACTACAATTTTTATTTATTTATTTTTTTTGGTTACGTCTTATCCTGTCAGGACTGCTACTTGTGCCCACAGAAACTGTGGTGAAATGAATGAGCATCATATTGTTTAAACACGTGGCTTTAACGACTGTAATAAACCCCACTCGGTTATCGGGTGTTCCTCGTGCTGGTAGGGGTCAGATTTCTGAGTCAACATATCCCCAAAGCTTGTTCGGGTAACTCTTGAGCACATTTGATTGAAATCTATTGTCGCTGATTGGCACGGTGCTTCCACTGCGACGTAATGGGAGCAAGGGAGAGCCAAGGCTAAGAGGCTAATTGGTTGTTCTCAAGTGATTGATGTCAACGTTGCTCAGCAATGCCAAATTAGCAGAGCCCAAGGTGAGCCGAGTGCAGGCAAGGACCCACGAACAGGCAAATAATGGCCTTGATGCTCATAAAAATGTACACAGACACCAGATGCCACTCAAAGGGCTGTCAGATACCCCTCTGCTGATTGATGGCAAAGGGAGAACTTTCGATTTAGGCACGGGGGCTCTCGGCGGGCTGGACTGATTTCATCGTGGGGAGACAGGTGGCCGTTTCGAACACGCTTTAATCAGAAAACCCTCAGGTGGGGCTCAAGTCTGCTCGGTTAAGTTGCTTCGCCGTTGACTTTCCCTCCAAAAATCAAGAGGGGGACCTCGAGCTACAGTTGCCACCCCATATTTCCTGGCGTAGCGTCCTGCAGCAGCTGTCATTCAAGCTCCCCTCTGAATTTTTGGAGAACTCATCTTTATTATCCGTGTCAACCCGCTGCTTCCAGCAGTCGCTGACCGCAACAGAGAGACTAGCAGAAAGCTGCGCCGCAGCAGATGAACTGCGTTTTTCCCTCCTATGACTGTAGATCACATGCTATTAGGACTTGCATTGACTGTGTGATCTAGTAGAGGAAAAACAGCAGTCTGAACTGCAATTTGGAGCGCTGCACATCTGTTTTATTTCCCTCTCAATGAGGTAAAAAAGCATCAAGTTTGCCACCATTGCATGCAGAAATAAACTGTTTGCACTTGTACTTTGCATATGATGAGTTTGCCAGCTATGTTACAGACAAACTGTATGGATTAACAGGTAACATAGTTGACAATCTCACCATTTTGACACATGATTTTAATGAAAAGCCTTGTCTGGCCAACCAAATGTTATTTTCTTCTTCAGCTTAACCTCAAATTTTTATTATGCATTTGAATTAAAATCATAAAAATGTTGCAAACCATAACAGTGTATCCAAGTTGACAGGCAATTAATATACTCCTTGACCAATGTCTAACACAGAAGAAAATGACATCACATGATGTCACATGTTTTTGTGATAAACCATTTTTTAGTTTTCAGGGAGTGTTTGGTTAGTAGTTGACAGTATTTTGGTGGACATGAGTGAAATAAAATATTTAATATATTTTAATTATTTTAAATAATAATTTAAAATTTTATTGTATATATTTTATAAAATATATAATTTAAGTTTGATCTATTTTTCTAAGGTATTTGGATTGTGGAAATAAATGTAATATAGATCATCTTGACTAACATTTTTTATTTAATTTAATAAATAATTAATTTTTAATTATTTTTTTTATTAATATTCATTATTTAGAACTCTAGACTCAAAAAGCAGACATTGCAAAAACTAATTTAAAAGACATAAAGGCAATTTCAAGCAAAGTGAAAAAACAGTATGTGTTCTCTTAATGGATAAAATATGATATTTCTTAAGAAAATTGGTAGGAAAAAAACTAACTATCATCAAAGGACACACACACATACACACAAGAGAGAACTTTCGATTTAGGCATCCACACACACATATATATATATATATACATACTGTAATTTATTACAACTTGCATTGGCTGTGTGAACTAGTAGGGGAAAAACTGCAATTTGGGCTGTGTTTGCTTTCCAGTTTTCCCTCTGAGCGTCCGAATGAAGGCGTAAATGCGAAAAGCAACAGGAACTTCTGAAGTCTTTTGCCAGGAGTGAAAGAATAAACTGGCTCATATTTCTCATTAGAAATTGAAGAACAAATATTCTGGTGTTTGTTTAATAAATTATGTAAGGAGAGGGTCCGCTGAGGCTCAAAAGCTATGAAAGAATGTGTGAAATTAATTTGAACTAATTGAATAGCCTGGAGTACCTGCATTGAATCCAGGGAATCCGATAATTCCCTCGTGGCACGACCAACAGGTGACTGTTTTAGGAAACGCAAGTCTCTGTGGATTCAAAATCTGTGTTTTCCACAGACTATTGCCCATTCATATATACATATATGCTTTCCATGAACCAGATCAATGATTCAGACAGTTTTATTTTACTCTCACTGAGTTAAAATCAGGTTCAAATGCACACTGCAACTGACAACTACATGCATGGTTTTTAGTTAAATATAGAAGATTTCAAACTTGAAAGATTTCGTTTTACTATAAAACCCACAAGAAAGACTTTGCATTGTGGCACAGAGGTTGCATAAGTGCATTTATTATATGCAATTTATTATAGTTCGTCACTGTGAAGGTTTGATGGCAGATTTATTCACGGCAAACAGCGCAAATGACCACATGAAGAAACACAGACTGGCTTTATTAGACTTTCATTTGAGCAGAATATCTCAACATAGATTGCTAAACTCCAACTTACATGTTTGTCGATACATGTTTCAGCTCATCAGTCTTTATTTCTGCAGAAATAATGCTTGCGGTTGGTTGCCAGGTTGTGCAAATAAAGGGTAGAAAATCTAGACTGTCTGATGGGGGATTGAAACAATGACATCTGGCAACCCCACGCATGAAATCTCATCCATTTTTTATTATTTATGGGTATTTATTTATTATTTATTTGTATTTATTTTTTGTTTTAGATTTTTTTTAATTAGAATTAGAATTTTTGAATATTATTTTTGAATATAAACTGCATTTTAGTCTCATCATTTTTCATCAATGACATTACATGTTAAGCATCAGTTTTGTCTCATCGTAGTCATGGAAAAAATTTTCAGTGAATATTTTTCATCATAGTTTATGAAATTTCATCATAGTTCATGCAATCAACATTATTTTCTACATAGTAATGGGCTTCATAATGTAGCCTTTTTTCTGTACCTTTAATAAGAGAGTTTGTGATGAGACGGAGAGTTTTCATATTGGGAATTCAGTATTAAACGAGAGAAGCGAATATGGGAAAAATATGAAGGCAAGATTTAAGGGCTAGCACTGATATTGGACCCTAATGAAAGCTAGCACAGTTACTGAGATCCAGGGTCTGCTTGGAGAATTGACTATCTGTCTGTGAGTACCAGTAATTTAGAAACCTCACCAGGAGAGAGCAGTTGAGTTATAACTCTCTGTTTTGCTTTTTCTGTCTCACTCTCTGTCTCTCTTCGCCACACTCGTCTCACGCGCATAAACTCTTCTCGTCCTCCGCCTTCATTCTGTCTGGACTCGGCCTCTCTCATTAATCATGGCACACAGACACTGGCTTTGGCCCAGTCTCTCTGAAGGTCAGGCCCAGTGAATCAGCACTTGAAGTTTGCCAGGCGATGATGGCGACGATAGAGAGCGGCTCTGTGCTGTAACCACCGGGCATCACACAGCGCCCCACCTTAAACATGTCACACGCTGAGCACGCTGGACGAGCCCTCGTGTGCTGCTGGGTTATTGGATTGACCCGGAGAGCACAGCTGTGAAATACAGATCGGCATTGTGCTGCTGTCTGGCCCTTATTTCTTCTTTCTTGTTTCCTTACTTTCTGTAACACTTTGTATTAACTTTCATTAATGTGTCAGCAATAAAATAGCATTGATAAAATCTGTAATGCTTCACAGATCACTAGATAATCCACATTTAAATACGAATATACTGTATATATATATTCTTAACTTATATATTGAAAGAAGTCTCTTATGCTCACAAAGGCTGTGTTTATTTGATCAGAAATAAGTAAAATAAGTAATATTGTGAAATATTATTACTATTTAAATGAACTCTTTTCTTTTTTAATATATTTTAAAATATAATGTATTCCTGTGATGCAAAGCTGATTTTTTTTGCATCATTACTCCAGTCTTCAGTCACATGATCCTTTAGAAATTTTTCTAATATGCTGATTTGCTGCTCAAGAAACATTTCTTATGATTGTCAATGTTGAGAACAGTTGTGCTGCTTCATAATTTTGTAGAAACTGATAGACTTCTTTCAGGATTCTTTGATGAATAGAAAATTCAAAAGAACAGCATTTATTTAAAAATTTAAATCTTTTTTAACATTATAAATATCTTTACTGTCACTTTTGATTAATTCAATGCATCCTTGCAGAATAAAAGTATTAATTTACAAAAAAAAAAAAAAAAAAAACTTACTGACCCCAAACTTTTGAACTGTAATGTGTATATACTAAAAATACAACAGAAATTTTACGTGCAAACACACAATTTTTACACGTATTTCTTGCTGTCCTCTGTCTGTCCTTCATTCTTTCGCCCCTTTCTTTCTTCAGATATCTAAAAATATCTGAAACATTTCTGACTTTCTGATTCATTAATCAATTGGTTAATCATTATATAATGTAAGAATGTTTCATAATATCATTACATAATGAAAGTTACATATTAAAATGTTTCTTCCGGAAATACATCTGAAAGAAAATCCGAAAAAAAAAAAAAAAATATAGACTATTTTATTAATCAATTGGTTTATGATTACGTAATAATGTTTGTTGATGTCATTACATAATAGTTGCAAGTTCAATTCTGCCTCTGGAAACACTTTAAATATCTTTCATTATGTAATTAGTAAAGCAACAAGGCAAAGTGTCAAAGTAATTTTGCTATGAATAAGACGACTAAAATGGCCCAACCAATCAGAAATCAGAAATCAAATTTGTAATAATAAAATTATATAATGCATAAGATCCATATAGAACATGTTAATCAATTTTACATCATACATATCTATTTGATTATACTTCTCTGTCTTTCTTCTAAAACACAAAGGAAATAACAAAAAAAGGCCCACATCACTACAAACATGAGTGCATGTCAAAATCCTTTAATCCACATAACTCTGATCATGTCTGCACAGGATTTACATTTGTCTTCTCAAATTGTGTATTGAATGAGTGTTGTTGTGGCCTCTGCATGTCATCCTGATGGGATGTGATCTAGTTGACTCGAGGTCGAGCTGAAATGAACATTTGCATTTATTCATTTGCCGGACGGCTACATTTAGGGCCTACATTCTATCAACAACCTCATAGCAGTGCACGTTTTGCACAAGCAATCTTCTCTTGCTTATTCAGAAAATGTCCAAATCCAGTTTGTGTGGCTGCTGCATGAAGCTCAGACGCTTGGATGTTATTAGACTGTGGTTGTTCTCAACTTCACACTTTTTGCTTGACAACTGCCAATATCCTGTGTGTTTTCAGTCAAACATTCTGCATATTGAGTGCAGCTCTGCCTGTTGTTTATCACGGAGCACCGAGATGCGTTCGACTCTTTGTTTACGGATAAACCCATGTGCTCTTACGCAGCATAACCTTGGACGCTTAAGCAAACCCAGAGTGAATCTCCCCAAGTGGAAGGGGCTTTATGTGTTTCCATGGTATTTTAGCAAGCTGAGCTTTAGAACTGGACTGACATTTCCTGCTTCCTTGTATTTTTCTTCCAGTCGCTCTGCGGCCGAGCATAAGCAATAGCAATTAGTTTGGGGACTAGCGGAGAGAAATGCCGTAAACATATTTGAGCTCAGAAATGCAAATGGACAGCCTCTCTGAAATGCAAAGTCGGCCCCGTCCCAAGATAGATTGGTTTACCAGCATTCAGCGCCTCGGCCGCAACAAACATGCTTATTGTGTATTTCTTTATTTTCTCCCCTCAAGGCATCGTCTACCTGTTCATTCTGTTTCAAAGTCAGTTTGGACCAAGGAAGCGATCGACGGGCTTTGTTTTCCACACGGAATCGGCGAAGATTTCTTGGTCACAGCAGCTTTATATCTGTCAGAGGTAGCGGAGGATTTACATGAGCTCGACAAATACACAAAGCCGCCGTTTTTAACCCTGGAGACAAGCCTGCTTTGTAGTAGATGCTTTCTCTATAGCGTAATAAATCTATACTGACAACTACAGCTCACGCACTGAAATGTAAAGCGTGACAAATGATCTAGTTTAAAACGCACACCAGGTTCTTGGAAAAGTAATATTAGTATTCATGTTGGCTTCATACAGACTTTTCAAGGTATTCAAATTCTGATTTAAAGATATTCGAATATCATTACAAAGGGCTTCACTACTTTTAATAATGAAAGATTGTAGTTATGCAATCCTAACAATTTTGACTTTATGGGCCCTATTTTAACAATCTAAGCGCATGGTCTAACGCGCACGGCACAGGTGCAGTTAGGGCGTTTCCGAATCCACTTTTGCTAGTATAACAATGGGAAAAACGGTCGGTGCTCCCGGTCTAAAAGGGTTGTCCCTATTCTTTTAATGAGTAATGGGTGTGTTTTTGGGCATAACGTGCAATAAACCAATCAGAGTCTCTTCTCCCATTCCCTTTAAGAGCAAGTTGCGCTCGCGCCATGGCGGATTCGCTATTTAAACGGCGGAATTTTAAGGCGCACAGACTGAACGCGTCTCCAGAGAGCAAACGGATCTGCTCATGCGCGAGCAAATAGGTAGGCTAATTCTGATACACGCAATGACTATCCATTATGACATGTATGACATTTTTATATTTATGTAGCCTACACAATAATATTCTTTTACACTGTAATCCTTTAATTTTTAATATTTGGCATGTTTGTGTGCTGCTGCGCGTCCCTGTGTGTAATAAGCAAAATGAACACACGTTGTGGACCCGCCCAGAGGTGCATTTTCTACTAATGCGCGTTTTAAATAACAAAAAATATATTGCGCCTTTGACTTTAAACTTTAGACCAGGTTTGAGTTGGTCTATGGTGCAGTCTATTTTCAGTTCCCCGAAATAGCAACGCACCAACAATGCTCCTGAACACACCTCTTTTTTAGACCAGCACGCCCATGGGCGCACAAATGGGCGCAAATGCATTTGCTATTTAAACAACGTGGCGCAGGACGGGAAAATGAGAACTGCGTCGGGCTGAAACTAGCAAAAACACTTGCGATGCACCTTGCGCTGCATTGCGCCGGGTGTATGATAGGGCCCTATCTCACAAAAATATCCACATTAAATTTAACTCAGAAATTGAAAGCAGGAGTTTTTCAAATCTGTATTTCAAGTCTGTATGAATTTCATTTTTTAAAATGTATATACATATTCTGTCCATCTTTTTCTATCTGTTCTATCCATCTATATATTAATGTATCATTCTATCTATCTATCAATCTGTTGATCAGTCTGTCTATCTATCTGTCTATCAGATTATATCTATTGTTCTGTTGTTCTATCTATCTATCTGTTGTTCTATCTATCTATCTATCTATCTATCTATCTATCTATCTATCTATCTATCTATCTATCTATCGTTCTGTTTATCATTCTGTTGTTCTATTGTTCTGTCTATTGTTCCATCATTCTATTGTTCCATCTATCTATCTATCGACCTATTTATCTATCAATCTATCATTCTATCATTCTGTTGTTCTATCTATCTATCTATCTATCTATCTATCTATCTATCTATCTATCTATCTATCTATCTATCTATCTATCTATCTATCTATCATTCTGTTTATCATTCTGTTGTTCTATTGTTCTGTCTATTGTTCCATCGTTCTATCTATCTATCTATCTATCTATCTATCTATCTATCTATCTATCTATCTATCTATCTATCTATCTATCAATCTATCTATCAATCTATCGTTCTATCATTCCATCGTTCTATCTATCTATCTATCTATCTATCTATCTATCTATCTATCTATCTATCTATCTATCTATCTATCTATCACTGTTCATTTGATCATTCTGTGTATCATGATCTCAGATTAGTTTGACAGTTTTGATATTGAGTCCTACAAAAATATCCAAATTAATTTTAACTCAGAAATTGAAAAATTGTTCATCTTAGAAGAGATATTCAAATCATTGTGTTTATGAATTACATTTTTGAATACATTCATAGAGCCTGATAAAATAAATAAGTGTCATGTCATTGACCCCCAAACTAGTGAATATGTTTAAATCATTTCTAAAAGCTGTACAAAGTTGTAGAGAAATATAATCTCCATCCTGTTCCTGCTTCTCCGTCCTCGCAGCAGTCACATCCTGAGCAGCAGCACATAAAATGGACCTCTGTGCTCATGCTGTGCTGTCAGCCAAGACTTGATCTACAGGCAGCCATCTTTAGAAAGGCGGGATGGCAGATATGCAGCCACAATCTGACGTCTGTCATCCTGAAACCCAACCGACAGAAAAGGAAAATCACAAATGAGATCTCTTTAATATGTCAATTATATTTCCTAGACCGCAATAAGATTTAGTCAAGGGCAGATGGAGAATTCTGCTTAATTTTCTTTCTTCTCAGATCTTTCTCTTGAGAAAAAGACCCCAGTCATCTCGCATGTGTTTCCTCTAGAGCTTCAGAATAATCCATTCTGTCACTCTAACATTCTATCTATCTATTATTCTATTCATCTATCCATCTATGTTGTTCTATCATTCTGTCAATCTGTCAGTCTATCTGTGTGTCTCTGTCTGTTTATCTATCTATCCTTATATCTATCATTTTATCATTCTCTTTCTATCTATCTATCTATCTATCTATCTATCTATCTATCTATCTATCTATCTATCTGTCTGTCTGTCTGTCTGTCTGTCTATCATTCTATCTATCTTTCTTTCTATCTATCTAGCTATCTATCTAGTTATCTATTTAGCTGTCTATCGTTCTATCTAGCTATCATTCTGTATGTCGTTCTATCTATCTATCTATCTATCTATCTATCTATCTATCTATCTATCTATCTATCTATCTATCTATCTATCAATCTGTAGATCAATCAATGTATGTACATCTCTATCATTCTGTCTTCTATCTATCTATCTATCTATCTATCTATCTATCCATCAATCTGTAGATCAATCAATGTATGTATATCTCTCTATCATACTGTCTTCTATCATTCCATGTATTGATCTATCCGTCAATCTGTCAATCTATATATCTTTCTATCGTTCTAAACTTGAACCTGACATTCTTTTTCACATTTTAATGCTACCTTTAAACCCAATTAGCGTAACGAACAATGGACAATAATGAAAACCGTACGTTGATCTTTCGCTCATTGTTGCCCTGTAAACACCAGAGATGAGATCCATCCAAAAACCTTCATCCTCCATGATAAAGAGCCGGCACAGTGGGCCCTCTGACATTTTCAGGGGTGGAGAGGTGATAGGCTCTTTCTATGAGTTATTTTTACAACGATGCTGCATCCATCAATTTCTTGGGAACGAATCAAATCAAATAAGTGCTGTGTGGGCAAAAAGCAGCGTACAGCGTGAAGGGTGCATGGCGCATGCTGATGAAAAAGAGAGAAAGAGAGAGAGACTTGCCGTAGATGCACCTCCTGAATTAGACATGAGGATGGCTGCCATCTTTCCAGGTAAAAAGCAAAAGAATACGATCTGCTCTCCATCCCGCTGTTGACAGATTGCCTCTCTACCTGCATGAGAGGAAATATAGGTTTGTTGGTTGCCTCTCTACCTGCATGAGAGGAAATATAGGTTTGTTCTTGACGTAGCATACTATTTCTTATTGTTTGCCACAGGGAGTTATTTGCAAGTTATGGCGTGTCTCCTATAATTTATTTGAACATAGTTTTGGATGACGCTCATGTCTGCTTTGCATAAAATCTGACTGAGGAGCGCTAGAAACCACTGACATCTTTTATTAAGTATTTACTACACCTTTCAAGTATATATCACACGCTCACTGGTTCTCAGTCCCGGTCCTAACATGTTTGTGACACCGTGGCGTGACATGAAAACAAAAATGAACCGATGAGCATTTATGTGACACAAAAGAATAAAATGCAACATGTACCATCTTTAATTGTGAGTGCAAACATACCAAGGACTTGTTTCATTTTAATGGAGATTGATTGATTTCAAGTTAATGCAGTAAATGTATCATAAATGTAATGCAATAATTAGCAGGGACTGATTTCTGGAGTCAAAGTTTTAGATGAAACTCAGCATTGAGAGTGTTTGCATTGATATTCCATTGATTGTCCTCGAGCGTATGAAGCGCATTCATCATGCAGTATGTAGATGTGCATGCATTTTTCATGATTGGATAAGTCGAACTGAACACGCTACAGAAATATGTATGTGATCTCAGTGAAAAAGCTTCAGGTGAATTGTTTTATTTATAAATCATGGTATTCCTTAGATATTTCAAAGAGAAGGCCATTCTTTGGGTTTGATCGGTGTTCTCGTATCGTATCGAGTTCTGAAGGCTGATTGATTTCAAACCTGATGTCTGCCTGCTGAAGCTTTGTGAATTTCCGTTAACAAGAGAACATATGAGCTCCACGGAGCTTTTGAACCCTTTAGTCACAGGCACCTACGAACATATAGGTTTTCAGTCCATTACATCAGCTTACGTAAATTACCTTCACGGCTTTGAAAGATGGTTTTACCAGTAGTGCTGAAGCCAGAACGGCAGCACCTAAACGAATGAAGCACGCTCTGTAGAACCCCAGGCTAGGTTTAGAATAGCATACTACCATACTGCTTGTACTATTTTTGCAGAACTGGGCACAGAAATCTATTTTGCAAATATCATGCAAAATAGATTTGGAATTTTGTTTCAGTTACAGTATACAAATTGTGGATAATCTTTGTAAAACCTGACACATTTGCCGCAATGTCCAGTATACACAAAAAATATTGTTTTAGTTTTTCTACTTAATTTTACATTTAATTCAATTGTTGCTGGCCATTTCTTTGTAATTTGTGTAATTTACTAAGTTTTTTTTCGGTGCACTGTGATCCCCTTCTATTTCTAGACTAGAATATTTGGTCAAACTGCTAAAAAGTTAATTTTATAAAAATATAAAAGTTTTTACATAAAATTTAATTTCAAATAGAACATGGTATCCGAATTCCACTGATTTGCATTAAAAAATAGCAAAATAGCACTTTATGTGCAATGCATTATAAAGATATTCATAACATACATTGCAATGCACTATATATATATTTTTTAGTAAATAATTTTAAAGTTAAAATACATTATAATATTTGAAGATTTGTTCTTCATGTGTAACAATGCACAGATACTGTACGTATTATAATGTATTATAAAATTATTCATGAGATCATACAATACATTATAAGGTGCATTACAAGACATAATTAATGCTTTAAAACTACTTTTATAAAAGCTCTAAGTAAGGTGTTACCAAATATTTTAGGTAGTATATGGAGGGAAAATATATATATATATATATATATATATATTTATTTATTAGATTTTTTTTTTTTTTTTAATTTTGACATTTTCTTGAAAGTTTAACACTACTACAATAAAACTCTAATTACTATTATTATCTAATTACTATTATTATCACTATTATCTAATTACGATTATACTCCAGTTACTATAACTATAACTATTATTTTTACTAACATTATTGTTTGTCATGAAAATAGTCTTTGTTTTCTTCATATTTCCAATTTCTTCTTTTGATTTTGCGTTAAAATAGGACCAGGCCAGGTTTTCATGAGATTCAATCATATCCAGAGCAGTATTCAGGGCTTCAGAGTTTCATTAGGAACATATCACCCTGTCTTTAAGCTAGTCGAAGTGTCATAACCTTCCTCTATCCCTGTCTGTTCCTATCCACGCCACTAGGCATCTGAGGTGTCTGGGTCAGTCCAGAGCAGGGTGAGAGGTGAGGATACCTACTAACCATCTCGGCTTTTCTATAAATGAGATCCCTGCCCTCCATTTTCCACCCAAGGTCCCTGAAATGTGGCCACCGTGAGGCTGGCTGGGAGAAATGGCCACCAGGTTGCCAGTGACGTTCTGTGGGCAAAAGGTTCAATTACTTCA
Source organism: Spinibarbus caldwelli (assembly GCA_039654775.1). Taxonomy (NCBI): domain Eukaryota; kingdom Metazoa; phylum Chordata; class Actinopteri; order Cypriniformes; family Cyprinidae; genus Spinibarbus; species Spinibarbus caldwelli. The sequence goes on from CM077249.1 coordinate 28,452,438, forward strand.
GTTGTCGTAGAGCAATAAATGACAAATTAAGTGGCTGGCACCGGCTACTGCTGTGAGGAGCGCGCACTGGAATACTAATGTCTGACTGGGTCTAAAGACGCTGGAGGAGGGAGATAGACAGAGAGAAGCTCGCTGAAGCCTCTGCTGATAGACAAACAAGACATTTCAGCAGTCAAGACCAAACTTTAGGGAGCCATATCTCTAATTCAGCACTGCGGAAATACACTGCTGGGTTTGTGGCACAAATGTTATTAATAACCTTCTCATGGACTTCTTGTCTCAAAATTCACACAATTAATCAGAGTCTAGGAATTGACATGACAGGCACAGAATAATATATAGAATATATTCACAAAAATAATGCAAAAACTTTCATTCACAAATGTGATCAGGAAAAACATTTTTGCGATTGAGTAAAAAGTAAAAAAAAAAAAAAAAAAGAAAAAAAAAGCTAATTGCACCTTTTTATCTCACAATTCTGTTTTTCTTGTAATTGAGAGTTTACATCTCAGAATTGCACGTTACAAGGTCAGAATTGCATGATATAAACAATTGCGAGAAAAGTGTGAATTGTGAGATATAAACTTGCAATTGCGAGAAAAAAGTCAGTTGCGATTTTATATCATGCAGTTCTGACTTTATGACAATTGTGAGTTTATTTCATGCACTGCTGACATTATAACTCACAATTGCAAGTTTATTTTACAATTCTAACATTGAAATGCAGTTGCGAATTTACTCGCAATTCTGAATTTGATATGCAATTGCAATTTATACCTCGCATTTTTGACATAACTTGCTATTTCAAGTTTATATCTTGCAATTCTGGCATTATGACTTGCAGATGCAAGTTTATACAGTATTTCACATATCTGAATTTATGACATACTATTGCGAATTTATTATCTTTCTTCTTTTTTTTTATTCCATGGCAGAAACAAGCTTCAGTAGGAAGCTGAATTGTATTTTGTTAATGTGAATCTAATTTTGCATAGTTAGTTTGCGCTAATAATCATATTTTACCCAAATTATAATCTCAAAAATCTCACAACTAAGGAAATGCTCACTGGATTGTAAATAAGGGCATACTAGCATGAGAAAGCACAATACTTGTCATTCATTGTCCACTTTTTCTCTTATTTATTTTTGTGCCTTTTCAATGGCTTTTCCATTTCGCCGTCTTTGCATTTCCCAAATAAATGCCCCATTACCTCCACAGTGACTGAAAACTCAGCACTTCAACTGAAGAAAACAAAAGATGCAAAATAACCTTCAAATCTCCAACAGCAACACAGACACTAAAGACATATGTGGCCTTACATCACAAGAAAAGAGGATTTTTCTAGTTCTTTTGAAATATGAATGTGCACTATGCAATTTATTTTTTTAATTTTAGGACAATTGGTTTATCTTTTAATATTGTGACTATTTTTTTAAAGACGACTAAAAATTATGACTACTAAAATATTGTATTACAGTAATGTGTTTCTGATTTTTTTGTCATTATTATTATTATTATTATTATTATTATTATTATTTAAAGGCATCTGTGACTTTAGGTCATAAGAGTTTTTTTTTTTTTTTTTTGCTCTTTTGAAGTATGAATATGCTTGCTTATTTATTTATGTATGTATTTATTTGTTTATTTAATTTATTAAATACAGGTGCATCTCAATAAATTAGAATGTCGTGGAAAAGTTCATTTATTTCAGTAATTCAACTCAAATTGTGAAACTCGTGTATTAAATAAATTTAATGCACACAGACTGAAGTAGTTTAAGTCTTTGGTTCTTTTAATTGTGATGATTTTGGCTCACATTGAACAAAAACCCACCAATTCACTATCTCAACAAATTAGAATATGGTGACATGCCAATCAGCTAATCAACTCAAAACACCTGCAAAGTTGCTTGAAGTCCAGTGTTAAGTTTCCACACTCTGTGATGATTTGGGGTACAATGTCATCTGCTGGTGTTGGTCCATTGTGTTTTTTGAAAACAAAGTCACTGCACCCGTTTACCAAGAAATTTTGGAGCACTTCATGCTTCCTTCTGCTGACCAGCTTTTCAAAGATGCTGATTTCATTTTCCAGCAGGATTTGGCACCTGCCCACACCAAAAGTTGCTTAAATGACCATGGTGTTGGTGTGCTTGACTGGCCAGCAAATTCACCAGACCTGAACCCCATAGAGAATCTATGGGGTATTGTCAAGAGGAAAATGAGAAACAAGAGACCAAAAAATGCAGATGAGCTGAAGGCCACGGTCAATGAAACCTGGGCTTCCATACCACCTCAGCAGTGCCACAAACTGATTACCTCCATGCCACGCCGAATTGAGGCAGTAATTAAAGCAAAAGGAGCCCCTACCAAGTATTGAGTACATATACAGTAAATGAACATACTTTCCAGAAGGCCAACAATTCACTAAAAAGGTTTTTTTTTATTGGTCTTATGAAGTATTCTAATTTGTTGAGATAGTGAATTGGTGGGTTTTTGTTAAATGTGAGCCAAAATCATCACAATTAAAAGAACCAAAGACTTAAACTACTTCAGTCTGTGTGCATTGAATTTATTTAATACACGAGTGTCACAATTTGAGTTGAATTACTGAAATAAATTAACTTTTCCACGACATTCTTATTTATTGAGATGCACCTGTATATACGTATATATATATATATATATATGTATACACACACACACACACACACACACACACACTGTACAGTAACATGTTTCTGTTTTTTGTTTTGTTTTGTTTTGTTTGTTTGTTTTGTTGTTGTTGGTTTTTTTTTGGGGGGGGGGGGGGGGGGTTGTAGTTCCCATTCATCAGTATTGTTATTATTTAAAGTTTTTTTTTTTTTTTTTTTTTTTTTTATGGCAATTAAATGTTTAACATTGTGACATTATTTTCTTTAAGGTTAAACACCAATTATATTATAGTAATGTGTTTCTGCTTTATTTATTTATTTATTTATTTATTGTAATTCCCATTCATTAGCATTATTTTATATTTAACTGCACACCTCGGATCACTTCCTCCTCACTCTTAACCTCAACATGATTCCTGACACAACACATACCCTTCCACATGTCACTTTTCGACGTAACTTACGCTCACTCTCACCCTCCTGGCTAACTGCTATGGTTTCATCTTCACTTCCTTCCCCTAAACAGTTATCATCTCTTGATGCTAACAGTGCTACTGATACTTTCTGTTCCACTTTGATATTTTGTTTAGATGCTTTCTGCCCCTTCTCTTTCAGGCCAGCCCTGCTAATGTCTCCACTGCTAAAAGGACGTACTATCATGACAAAATTAACAATTTGCCGAACTCTCGCATGCTCTTTAAAACATTTTCCTCCCTCCTTTGTCCTCCTCCTCCCCTTCCTTCATCAACTCTAACAGCTGACGACTTTGCCACATTCTTCATTAATAAAATTACAAACCTCACTGCACAATTCTCCACACCTCAAACTGTCAAACACATCTTACCAGCAAACATACACTCGTTCATATCCTTCTCTCCACTCTCTGAGGCAAGTCTCTAAACTCATCCTTTCCAGTCATCCTACTACTTGTCTGCTTGATCCTATTCCATCTCATCTCCTTCAAGCCATTTCTCCTACAGTTGTACCTGTACTCGCTCACATCATTAACACATCCCTTCACACTGGAGTTTTTCCCTCAGCATTTAAACAGGCTCGTATAACCCCACTTCTTAAGAAACCCACTCTTAACCCAACTCTTTTAGGGAACTATAGACCAGTTTCCCTTCTACCTTTCATTGCAAAAACACTTGAACGAGTTGTGTTCAACCAAGTCTCTGCCTTTCTCACACAGAACTACCTCCTGGACAGCAACCAATCTGGCTTCAGAAGTGGACATTCAACCGAAACTGCCTTGCTCTCAGTTGTTGAAGCCCTAAGACTTGCCAGAGCAGCTTCCAAGTCTTCATTACTTATCTTGCTGGATCTGTCCGCTGCTTTTGATACGGTCAACCACCAGATCCTCCTGTCAACCCTATTGAGAAAGGGCATCTCAGGAACCGCACTCCAGTGGTTTGAGTCTTACCTCTCAGATAGGTCCTTCAAGGTATCTTGGAGAGGTGAGGTATTCAAGTCGCAACATCTAGCTACTGGAGTGCCTCAGGGCTCAGTTCTTGGACCCCTTCTCTTATCTGTCTACATGACATCACTAGGTTCTGTCATTCAGAAACATGGCTTTTCGTATCACTGCTATGCTGATGACACTCAACTCTACCTCTCATTCCATCCTGATGATCCGACGATAGCTGCTCGCATCTCAGCATGTCTAACAGACATTTCTTGCTGGATGAAGGACCGTCACCTTCAACTCAGCCTAACTAAGACAGAACTGCTTGTAGTTTCAGCAAACTCAACTTCATCACAATTTCACCTTCCAGTTAAAGTGAAAGTGAAAGTCGTGACGTATTGTCAAGTATGGTGACCCATACTCGAAATTGGTGCTCTGCATTTAACCCATCCAAGTGCACACACACAGCAGTGAATAGTGAACAAACACGCGCACACACACACACACCATGAACACACACCCAGAGCAATGGGCAGCCATTGCTCCAGCGCCCGGGGAGCAATTGGGGGTTCGGTGCCTTGCTCAAGGGCACCTCAGTCATGGTATCGAAGGCAGAGAGAGTGGTGTTCATTCACAATCCCCACCTTCAATTCCTGCCGGTGTGAGAATCGAACCGGCAAGCCCAACTCTCTAACCATTAGGCCACGACTTCCCCAAGACTCATCAACCATAACTCCTTCAAAAACAGCCAGAAACCTTGGAGTTGTGATTGATAAGCTGAATTTCTCAGACCACATTGCTAAAACTGCCCTGTCTTGCAGATTTGCTTTATACAATAATAGGAAGATCAGGCTCTTTCTTTCGGAACATGCAACACAACTCCTTGTTCAAGCTCTTGTTCTGTCCAGGCTTGACTATTGCAATGCTCTCTTAGCAGGTCTTCCAGCCAGTTCCATCAAACCTCTACAATTAATCCAAAATGCCGCTGCAAGATTAATCTTTAATGAGCCGAAAAGAATGCACGTCACACCTCTGTTCATCAATTTGCAATGGTTCGCATAAAATTCAAGGCATTAATGTTTGTCTACAAAACCACCTCTGGCTCTGCACCCCTTTACCTAAATTCAGTACTTCAGACCTATGTGCCCTCTAGAAACTTGCATTCTGCAAGTGAACGACGCATTATTGTGCCATCCCAAAAAGGCACAAAATCACTTTCACTGACTTTTTCTTTCACTGTTCCCACCTGGTGGAATGACCTGCCCAACTCAATCCGAGCAGCCGAATCCTTAGCCATCTTCAAGAAACGGCTAAAAACCCATCTCTTCCATCTTTATTTGACCTATCCTCTATCACGCTCTATTCTAATTCTATTTTATCTATCTGTCTTCTTTTTATTAAAAAAAAAAAAAAAAAATTAAAAAACACACACCCTTGACCCTCTATCAGTTGCATATTTATTCTCTAACTACTACTTTTTCTTTAAAAACTAACACTAGCTTTCTTTTTTTCTATTCTATCTACTTTTTTCTTAAAAAAAAAAACCTTGCTATGTGTACTGCATTAGGCTAACCGAGACTTGTCATATCGCTTGCATGTTGTTGCTCTTTTGTTGGTTTTGATTGTTTCTATTGTTCTCTTTTGTAAGTCGCTTTGGATAAAAGCATCTGCTAAATAACTAAATGTAAATGTAATGTAAATGTAATATTTAAACATACAGTAGCTAAAAGCCTGTTTAATTCTAAGGTTGAGAAGTTTGAAGATGGTCACGATAAACTAAATGATGACAATTTGTGGTGCACAAAGCCTTGACTAACATAATTAATGGGCTTAGGGAGCGAAATAAATGTTAATCAGTAATATTGTTGAAAGGATAGTGCTTCCTGATGATAGCTTTATGACTGGACTGAAGCGTTAAAAAGTCCCGAATCGTGTCGGCAATCTTAAACCAAACATCCATTTAGGATCCCATGATTTGTTTTCACGCCAGACAACAAAATGTATTTTCAGTTCGGCATAGATCACCACAGAGCTTTCTTTCTTTTCACGTTTCTCGTTTTATAATGAGTTTCCTGAGGAAGTGCTGGCGTGCATATCCTGGCACTGCGATTCTTTATGAGAGCCGAGGCATATCATTGATTGACTGTCAACAGACAGACACTTCTGCGCCCCTTAAGTCATAGCCGCATCAATGAATCAATGTTTTACCTAAGTGAATGCTGGAGCATTACCTGCAGGTCAAAGACCTCATAAACAGCCTAGTTATGTAGAAGGGGAATAATCCTTTTACTAGCATCATGCTTTCACTGTTTTTCCTTCTGTGGTTGTTGTGTAGAATTGTGTTAACATAGTAAAGTCACTGTGATGCACAGCTTCTCATTGCTTATTAGTGCTGCTTGCTAGACATGTGACACTGAAGACTGGAGTAACAATGCTGAAAATTCAGCTTTGCATCACAGGAATAAATTACATTTTACATCTGTTCAAATAGAAAACAGTTACTTTAATTTGAAATAATATTTCACAATTTTAGTGTTTTTTTTTTCCTTCACAATATTACTGTGGATTTTTAATCAAATAAATGCAGCCTTGATGAGCAAAAGACACGTGTTAAAAAAAAAAAATAATTGCTATTTTTTTTATTGTTATTATTTTTATCTTAAAAAATCTTAATTTTTCCAAACTATTGATTGGTATATAGGGTTGATTCAGAATGACTGGGACATGTTTTTTTTTTTTAATTCATTAACTGATTGATTTAATTTCATGACAATTTTTTTTTTTTAACATTGCAACATTATTGCAATGTTAAAAAAAAAATTATTACTGATATTATTATGTTCATCAGTATTATTACGTTCATTAGTATTACTGATATTATTATTTAAAGATATCTGTGACCTTATATCATTAGAAAACAGGATTTTTCTCGATATTTTTGAAATATGAAAATGCACTATGCAATACATTTATTAATTTACATATTCATTCATTCATTCATTCATTCATTCATTTTATGAATACATGACTAATTCATTTTATGAATACATGACTAAAAATTGTATTATTGTAAGTCCCATTCATTATTATTATTATTATTTAGACATCTGTGACTTTGTCATAAGAAAAGAGGATTTTTCTTGCTCTTTTGAAATATGAAAAAGAATGAATGCATGCATGAATAAATGTGTGTATTTATATAGTTATTTTTATAGTTTTTTTATCTATAGAGTTTTGTATTTATTTTTTAAATCTAAAATATTTATTTATTTATATTAATTAGTTTGTTTTATTTTTGATTTGATTTGATTGATTGATTGATTGATTGATTGATTGATTGATTGATTGATTGATTGATTGATTGATTGATTGATTGCTTGATTGATTGATTGATTGGTTGGTTGGTTGGTTGGTTGGTTGGTTGGTTGGTTGATTGAGGGGTCACATGCTGGCTTGAATAGCCATGACATTTTTGGTTACTATGTGATTATTTACTGCCCAAAGTAAAGAAGTTATTTTTTAGTGTGATCACGTTGTATAGGCCACCAAGTGACACTTTGTTTCCTCTCACAGCAGTTAGTTACATGCAGATCCTTCTAGCAACCATCCAGATCATAGCAACACTCTGGCATCATGGGAGCGTGTTTTGCCTGGCTTTGCACTATTATTGAATTTAGAAGCATCTTAATGTCTCATTCTGTAAAAGCTCGTTTAAAATTAGAACAATTGGAATTGCAAGTATGACAGTTTTTTCCATCATATAACATCTAATGATGTCTTTAGTGTGACATTTGTCTTCCGTATCTGCTTAAGAGCTGCCAGCGCTAATTATGACAAGAGCCGTCTTCTCGAACCATTCCTCTCCATCTATAACGAGATGTTAAGGCTGATTTCCTGTTCTGCAAGTACTTGTGCCTTTAAATTACACTGTCAGAGGAAAAACTCATCACTTTTTTCATGCTCTGCAATGCTGTTATTTCTGTCTTCACAGATTCATAAACAGCGTCATGAAAATCACAAGTGATTGGAAACCAGAGGCTGTGGTGCTTCTATTTGAGGGATCAATCCCTGAGATTGATAATATGGAGGACACATTAATCAAATGCACTGTAGAACCTCTGCACAATGATAAATAAAGCCCACACCCGGCTATCAATCTGCTTACCCGAGCTCTAAACGCTGCTAGGTGGACGTGGGCCAACAAATACAACATTTACATGGAAATCCATTTACAAAGACAAAAAAAAAGAGGACATTTACACTTGGTCACTTGTATTCTGATTGATGAGATTATTAACTGTCTCAAATGTATTTGTATCAAATGTATTTTATCTGTTCATTTGTTTCTTGTTAATAATTTAATTCAGCGATAAAACATTACAGTGATAGTTCACCCAAAAATGAAAACAGAAATCTTTTGTACCGTTTCATATGTCTTTACTTTCACGTTTGATCAATTTAAAGAGATAGTTCACCTAAAAATAAAAAATACCACCATTTACTCACCCTCAAGTTGCTCCAAACCTGTATGAGTTTCTTTCTTCTATACAGTTCACGGTAACTACTGACTTCCATAGTATTTTTTTTTTTTTTTCCATACTATGGAAGTCAATGGCTACCGTCAACTGTTTGGTTACCAACGTTCTTCAAAATATGTTCCTTTGTGTTCAACAGAAGAAAAAAAATCATATAGGTTTGTAACAACTTAAGGGTGCGTAAATGATGGCAGAGTGTCCATTTTTTTGATGAACTACCCCTTTAAATTGGTCAAAAGTGACAGTAAAGACAAGATATATAATGTCACAACAGATTTCTATTACAAATAAATGTGTCTCTCTTTTGAACTTTTTTATTTATCAGAGAATACTGAAAAAAAAAAAAAAAGATGTCACGGTTTCCACAAAAATATGAAGCACCACAACTGTTTTCAACATTAATGATAATGATAAGAAATGTATGAAATGAAAAGAAATGTTCTCACATTTACACTCAAATGCATATGGGAATATGTTTGTACATGATGGTGCAATCTAGATAATGTATATTTTACATTTATGCTGAATGCATATAAAAATCACCCAAAATTCACTGCACCAGAAAAAGTCCACAACAAAACACTAACCCCCGGGTTCACAGACAAGGCTTAATCCTAGTCCTAGTCTAAATCCTAGTCTTAGCTGTTTCAACTGAAATAAACTTGCACTGACTGATCTTAAAATATATCAGTGGCTTTGTTTTGTCTCAAGATGCACACCAGTAATGTTTTTTTCTAAGCATGTTTATAAAAATTACTTAAATGTCCTAATTGAACTATGGCCTAACCCTGGCTTAGTCTAAACCCTGTCTGTGAAACCGGACCTAAGTGTGTCCAAATATGCAAAAAATTGGAGAGAGAGAGAAGAAAAAACAACTCTTGCACACTATGAAGGTGAAAAAAGGTAACAAAATAGCAAGTGCAAAATAACAAAACACAGCGTTACAGAAGATTTTGTGCTTTTTTTGATCGTCCTTTTTCACTTTCATAGTGTGCAGGACTTTTTTTTAGTTTTTTGTTTTTTGCAACTTTTGCCTATTTGGATCATTGTGATTTACGCACTTAGGGCCAGATTTACTAAACAGCACGAATTTTTTGGGTGTTAAAAAATAATGGCGAAAATACCAAACTGATTATTGCAAATCTTAGTAAATCACTTTGCCTCTCATAAATTCTGCATCTGAAAGGGAAACTCATACAAATGCATATGCAATAAGGTTAGACGCAAAAATAACTGTCTCCACACTTTTTCATTGTTAATTATTCACTGTGCCTCTTTAATAAATCCTGACAGTAGTTTTTTTTCATGCCAAATGAGGGTTTGTGCTGGCAAACTGTTAGTAAATATGGCCCTAGGTGCATCCAAATATGAGAAAATTTGCAAAAAAAAAAAAAAAAAACCCTCTTACACACTGTGAAGGTGAAAAAAGCAAGTGCAAGATTTAAAAATAAATAAAAAAATAAATTTAAAAAAAGAAGAAGAAGAAAAAAACACAGCTTTACTGATTTTTTTTTTTTTTTGTCTCACGTTGCTTTCTTGATCATCTTTTTTCACTTTCGTAGTGTGTGGGACTTTTATTTATTTATTTATTTATTTGGATTATTGTTTTTGTGAATTTAGAGTGATCTGGAATAATGACTGCTGAAAATTCAACGTTGCCATCACATGAATAAATTACTTTTTAACATATGTTCAAATAGAAAGTACTTAATTTAAATAGTAAAAATATTTCACATTTTTACTGTTTTTACTATATTTTTCAATCAAATAAATGCAGCCTTGGTGAGCAGAAGTCTTCTTTCAAAAATCTTACCGACTACAAACTTTTCAAAAGTAGTGTATTTTGGAAGACGTTTCCATTATCCAGACAGTAAAAAGCGCATGAAGTATCCAAGTGAAAGCATCCCTCAAAAAACCAAGAAGAAAATCACACTGACACAAGCATCTAATCCAGCGACGTTACCCAGAACTATCGTGTTGAGAGTGATGGAGAACAATGCACAATAAGATGTCTGTAGCTAAGGCCTCATAATCAATTTTGGCTCCAAGGGAGAGTTGCGTTCGTCTGGTGATAGAGCAAAGTAGAAAAAGCTGATCCTCAGTGAAGACGTCCCATCCCTCACCTCTGATAGAAACGGCTTTAACATGGTGTAGAAGCAGCGCCTGTGGGATTCTCGTGGCGCGGCTGGTTTTGATGAATTTTTCAGCCTTTTTTCTATCTCGCCATCGACTGTCATTTATTAACAAGTCCCCCAGGTCAAGTGCTGTTGTTGTTGTTTCTTCTGTGCTATGTGTTTGTGGTTTGTTCTAGACATTGATCGCTTTGTAGCTCATCCTTGTCTGTGTTTGGGTGAGAATTATTGAAATGCTGTTTATCGGATCACATTGGGTATGTTTTTTTTATGGCATAAAGTCATGCTTTTTGTGATTGATTTGTCTGCTAATTAGTTGGATTTTTCTCACAGTTACTCTCAATTGCATCTGGGAATGTGTTTGTACATGATGCTACAAGCATTTTATGCATATGTTGAATGTTGCATTAGTATCACTTATGTACTCATTTTTATTTTTATGTTTTTCATTTTAATTTCAATTTAATATAACATTTTAGTGTTTTTTGTGTTTTGCCATTTATTATTATTATTATTATTATTATTATTATTATTATTATTATTATTATTATTATTATCATCATCATCATCATCATCATCATCATCATTAAATATATTAAATATTATTTTATAAATCTCGTTTTTTTTATTTTAGTACTTTAAGTTAAATTAAAGAAAATGAGAAGTGCTCTCTCCCTCTCTCTCTCTCTCTCGTTCTCTCTGTCTATCTATCTATCTATCTATCTATCTATCTATCTATCTATCTATCTATCTATCTATCTATATATATATATATAATTTCTGTTAACATTTATTTTGTTTCAAGTTTATGGTTTTTAGTTTTAATTTTAGTTTTATTAATGATCATAACCTCTTTTGGATATTCAGTAAATATCCTATAACAAATATGTGCATTGTATGTTGCATATATTCTTCATAGGCATTCGTCGTAGTTATTCCCTTTCCTGTTCCCATTGTAGTTAACTAAAAAATAAATAAATAAATACATAGAACCATTAAAAAAAATGTTACTTGAAATGACATAAACATTAAATGAAAAATAAAATATAAAACCCCTTAAACTTTGACTTAAAATAAAATAAAATAAAATAAAATAGTTTCCAAGTCAACATTTATCTTTTTATTTAGTTGAACTTGATGTGCTAAAATAACTAAAACTGAAATCGAAATTAATAAAAACTATCCATATATATAAAATCAAACAAACAAACAAAAACAATGAACAAAATTACAAAAACGATAACTAAAATTAAAACAAAAACAAAAAATAGAAGTAAAAATATTAATAAAAACTAGAATAGTAGAATATTATAATAACACTATGTTGGATACAATTAGATGCATATTCTTTATAAAAGATCTTGTTTTGTCAGTGAAAATGCATTTTAATCATATTTTAGCTGTGTTGTGTGAATAAAGCTTTCTTCCATTGTAGAAAAGAGCTGACCATATGGGCATTTGGGCACGTGCCAAAGGGCATCACCACATCCAGAGGGTCACTGTGTGGCGGTACAAATGTTTTCAAACAGTGAGAGATACGGCCAAAGACATGAACGCTCAGCCACACGGACATCTCCAACACAATCCCACTGAGAACGCATCCGCTAAACCAACACCACCCCCTGAATGCATGCTGGACACAACACCGTCTAACCCACGTGTCTACAAAACCCCCATACAGACGTGTGTGTGTGTGTGTCTGTGTGTGTGTGTGTGTGTGTGTGTGTGTGTGTGTGTGTGTGAGCCTAACCTCGGGTCACTGTCACTATAATATGTTTACGATAAATGGCTTTGTGTGAAAGCATCTGTTAAATGACAGCTTGATATTTATTTTCTTACTAAATCTGAGCATGAACATATTTAACAGTGTTTATATGTAATATGGATAACAGATGGTAAAGCATTTTTGACCCACATATGGGAGATCGGGGTATTAATATTCCAATTTAGATATGTTTTACTATAAAAACTAAGTGTGTAAACAAACAATTAACATTAGAATACAGTACATTTACTTTTATCCACTTTCAAATGAGTTAAATACAGTATACAATTATATAAATACAGTATATAAATGTATGTGCAATTTAGGGTATTTTTGAACCTGAGGTGCTACAAAGACATTCATTCATTCATTCATTCATTCATTCATTTATTTATTTATTTATTTATTTATTTATTTATTTATTTAACCTGCTTTTATCATGCATTATATATATTTATATATTATATAAAGGATTTAAGTTAAGTTAAACCAAAAATAACTATAATAATAATAACATTTTGAATTTTTAGTTTTATATTTTCTGCTTTATTTTAATTTTAAAGTTTTGGAAATTGTATTGTGTTTTTGTCATTTGTATTAGTTTTCAACTAGTTTTTTTTTTTTTTTTTTTTTTTAATGGCTGTATAGCTTTTATTCATTTTCATTTTAGTTTTAGTTATTTTATTAAATCAAGTAGAACTAAATGAAAATGAGAAATGTTGCCTAGGCAAGTAGCTGAAATAAAATAAGTATTATTTTTTATATTTTGTTTTATTTCATGGTTGTAATTTTACTTTACTATAATAACCTTGGTGTAAGTTGTTTTAGAAAAAAATTATCTGTTGAAGGTATTTGTCCTTGACATATTTTGGTAAATAATTGTTATTCTGTTCCAGTGTTGATTTGAGTGTTTGTTCTATAATTTGACAAACATATGATGCCGTACTAATTTGCTTGCTACAGATATAACTTAAATATGCAAAATATATAAAAGTCAGAAAGTGACTCTGGCATTGAAATTCATATACAATATGCAGTTTAAAGTCCTTTAGGAGCCCTTTAGAGATGGTGCAGGATATTTCCCATGAACCTTTACCTGCTTCTCTATGGCACTTTTTGATTACTGTTATTCACGGCAGTATAATGCAATTCAGAGATACCGTAGTATTACCTTGTCTCTTCCGTTGTAAGGGAAATAAACCAGAATTACTTGTATTTCCATGCAAAAGTTGACAAGCCACTATTATTATCCTGAAATGGGTGTTTTCCTGAGCTCTGTTTCTCAGACTAGCTGGAAAAAGCGGCTCTGCTGTGTGGTCCGGAGGGAGATGCCCCGAGCACACTATCAATTTCACCTCCTCCTTCATTTGGAGGGCTTTGTGTGTGATTTCGGACTGTTAGATGTTTTCCCATGTCCCATGCTGCAGACCCGTGGCAAGGGCAAACAGAGCACTCATTTTATGCAAATAACTTCTTCACCCTTTCTTTTCTGTGGCTGGGTCCAGATGTGAGGGCTTTTCTGTCTCTTTGCCTTTCCAGGCCATGATTGGGTTAATGCATTAGCTGTTTAAGAGCGTTATTAGACCGTTTATAGACCTGGAAAGTGTCAAAGTGCTTTTACGTTCTGTAATTTAGTCAGACGCGACAGTTAATGTGTATGGAAATGAAACGCGGTCCACTGTATGACTTTTCATAATCAGAGAATTAATGTGATCCATCAGTAAATATCGTGTAAATATGAATCAGAAGCTGCTGGGGAGACGTGGGTGGCTCTTGTAGTCCTCGCTGCTGTAATGACTTACATACGTATTCTTTATATTACCTTTTTATAAGGATTTATTCATGTTATATCATGGTAGGAATTACATTCAAGTTCAATGAGATTCATTCAGTTCAAGAAGTTTCTTTGGGTTGCATTTTTAGGATGTCAGCCAAGCTTATTTAAGAATATTTCTTCTTTTATTACTGGTGTTTGTTAATTCTATATGTAGTACATTGTTCTCTATTTAAACATATTTATAAGTGTATATATAATACATTAATTTATATATGTATATTTTTTATTATTATATTTATTTTTAATATTTATTTTTATATTTATATTTAAATTAGATTTTATTTTTTTAAATGTTCCATTTTTATTTTATTTTAGTTTATTTTTTATTCATTTTGTTATGTGTTTTTGTCATCATCATCATCATCATCATCATCATTATTATTATTATTATTATTATTATTATTATTATTACTATTATTATTTTTGTTGTTGTTGTTGTTGTTATAACTTTTGGTTTTAGTTTTTAGTAATTTTGTTATGTGCTTGTTATCTTATGTTTCTTCTTTTTTTTGTTTAAATAAATATAACAATATTTAAAACCTAAATATATTTAGGTTTAATATATTTCATTTCAGTTTTAGTTCAGTTTTATTTAGTTAGTTCTTTTCTAGTAATTTTGTCATGTGACCTTGTCATTACTATTCTTCTTAACTAATAACTGTTTATATTTAATGTATTTTTATTTCATTTAGTTTTAGTTCAGTTTTAGGGTTGTTTCTTTTTTATAACTCTGTTACATGCTTTTTTGTCATTTTATTCTTTTTTTAAATAAATACAACTACAGTATTTGGATTTCCTTTTTTATTTCAGTTTTAGTTTTAGATCAGTTTTCCAACTTAAACTTATTTTAAGAAGTTGTATAGGCAACATTTCTCATTTTTGCATAAAGTTTTTCATCCAATACTTCTATTAATATTATCTGTATTATTATTTAGCTGAATGAATTTTGGCACATACCTGTAATTCATCCAGCAGCATTTATGCCCTTAAACACGGACGGTAACTCCAGTTGTGCAACATGTTTATGAGTTCGGTCTTACTTTATCCCGTCTGACACGTTTTCCTCATAAGATGCAAAAATCTAGCTTGTGTTTAACATCTTAATTCTGTTGCCTTTTAAACTAATCTCAAGGATCCCACTAAAGCTTTATACACTGGCTGAGACATTATAAATATCATTTAAATTCTGAGGCGGTCTTTTAAAGCACCCATCCTCAGAGGCACTGGGTTATTTAACGTCCAAAATTTACCACTTACAGCATTTTTAAGCTTTCTTTACAAGTTTGTAAAGCCCTTGACAAATCCCGCTTTTACAAATTCAGATGTGTCCTCTTAAAATGAATTTAAAACTCCATAAAGCCTCTGCCACATAAATCCCCAGCTGAAATTCATTTAAGATATGATTAAAGAGGTGACATGCTCTCTAACTCATGTTTTATGTTTGTTGTTCGCCTTCAAAGGTCAGCTCTTAATGACATTGTGTGTGGGCCGCAGGTTACCGGTCGACGTTCAAGCTCTTTTATAGGGAAACCAGCACCTGGAAAAGCGCGACGGACGCGAGAAATCTCTTATAAACGCTATTTATGACCACTGGAGAAGGAACGAAAGAAGAAAGATGACATTCGGGATGATGTTTAATCAGCCAAAGAAACAGCGCAGGGTAATTTGTTTTCACAGAGGAAAAGACTCATCGATTATTCTGACGCGCTCTTCCCATCAAGTCTTCTCGTCTTGAGCTTGTTAAGGCCACGCTTGTGTTTTATGTGCATGCGCAACCACTAATATATCCTGCCGACTTATTAAAGCTACTCCACAGTCGTTCAAAAATCATTCATTAGACGTCTGCTATGGGCTAAACGGTCTGTGTAATCTTTGCTCAGATTTGCGGAGTGTCATTAAGTACTAATCAAAGCGTGCGATGGCGATAGCGATGATATGTGCGGCCTACAATACCACCGCTCTGATAAATGCATGTGTGTTTTCTTATTTGCTTCCCAACGGCGCAGACACTCGATCAAAGCCAGATTCCAAGTAATCAAACTGTTGTCGTAGTTTACGTCACGGTTAACCCTTTATAATGTACACATAATCATGCTCCAAAACCCATTTCAATTATAAATCTTCAATGGTGTAAAATGGCGTACACCGAAAAATACAGTTACATGTGATTTAATATCAGATGGTCAGATGGTGAGCTTGTGCTGGAGTAATTTAGGGACCTGTAATATTTCATAGCGGTCAGCTCCAAAGCTTCATGTATGATTCAGGATTTTGTGGCATTTGGATTGAAATATTTAAGAGTGAGATGTAAACAGCGAGAGCTTGAAAAACACATGTGGGAGTCTGGGGAAAAGACGTCTGAGAGAAATACTGTGCAGTAATTGTAATATGAAGTGGAGAACTGCTGGACAGTGTGATTATTTAAAGCTCCACAGACGCAAACACACAGTTAAATATATGCATCTGTATATGTACGGTATTTAAATGGGGCAGGAAACTGTAAATCAGCATTTCATTGTGTAATCTGTGTCCAGTGCAGGGATATTATAGTTAATAAGGGTTTCTGACCATTATTTGAGATCCCTGTTGGTGCCTTCTCTTCTCCGCCTCACAACTTAAACACTTAAAATACACATTAAAATAGCAATGCTTTAAATATGTTTATATATATTGGTTGTCATAGTAATGACTCTAACAAGCAGTAGTTGAGCGTAAGTAACTTGGCAAGTTGGCAACTTGGCAAGATTTTCCATCCACAGTAACCAAATCCAAACACACTGAAAAAAAAAAAAATAATAATAAAATATTAAATTACGATTTATCTCCTGCTGTCGATCACAATAAATAAATAAATAAATAAATCATTGCTCCATGCACACTCTATGTCAAAATTATGTGTGTGTGTGTTTAATATCAGATGGTCAGATGGTGAGCTTGTGCTGGAGTAATTTAGGGACCTGTAATATTTCATAGCGGTCAGCTCCAAAGCTTCATGTATGATTCAGGATTTTGTGGCATTTGGATTGAAATCACTAGCTTCTATGCTAGGCTGAGTCACCTCTTCCCATCCAGATCAACAGAGGATTCGGAGTGGCTTGTGCTGTAACAGATGGTGAATTGACAGCTAGACACCCGTTAGACAATCGAGGAAAAACCAGAGCCTCCTGTTCCCATGGATATTGGCATAGGATGCCGTAGGGCTCATAGTAATAGCGGGGAGTTAGCCAGCAGCCAGGTACGCTGTAGACAAACACAGAATCAAAGCCAAGTCTCCCGTCTCGGCTACCACGGAGCTCAGAAGATAACTAGCGGAAAGCAACAGCAAAGTCGCTCTCTGAGGAGATTTCTCACATTACAGCAGCCAGCGAGGATAGCAGTTTGCACAAAGTCACATGGAAAACAGTCTGAGAAAAACAACCCGTCCAAAACTTCCGGGAGCTTCCGAAAATGTAACATTCTAACCACAGCTTCCACCGATATTCTATAGTTACCATAGAAACGGTGAGGACTTGGCATTAGCAACCATTGTCATTGAAAAAATTCATTGATATTGTTTGAAGCATTATTTTACTAAGGTTATACATATGGAAGCCCTAAAATGTTGCTGATTATTTTTTTATTTTCTTGTTTTGTTGTGATCAAATTGTTTTAATAGTTATATTCTCATCAACTTAGCATGAAAACATTTTCTTGTGATCACAACTACTTTTACTTGACAAATTAAAAGTCCCTGTGCTTATTTGTAAAAGTTTAATCAAAAACAGGACCATATTAAACATGACTGTGGAATAATAAATAGAGAAAATATTATCATTTTTAAGTCTGTCTGTATGTTTGTCCCACCAAGGTTAAAAACTTGTTTTTCAAATAATGTTAATTGAAATAATAATAATAATAATAATAATATAATAATAGTAATAATAATAATAATAATTTAAGAACGGTGAATGTATCTTAACAGAATCTTAATCTCTCTCTCTCTCTCTCTCTCTCTCTCTGTGTGTGTGTGTGTGTGTGTGTGTGTGTGTGTGTGTTTTTAACATCAACCTGCCAATGGACTACGGATGAAAATTAGCCAATTTGATTAAATCTGAGACATTTTACATGTTGTTATGTATTGTTAATGTATATTGTCCCTCATTAAATAAATAAATAAAATACATGCATACTTACATACATACATAAGAATAGAAAAAGAGAATAAATTGAATAAAAAATGAATAAATATTATCTTTTTTGAAGTTTGTCTGTACCTTTAGGTTAAAAATGGTATCTATTATTATTATTGTTAATAATAATAATAAGAAGAATAATAAGAATAATAATAATACTTTAATAATAGTATCTTAATAGAAGTTAACATATCTATTATGTAATATCTTTTTTTTTCTTTTTTTTTTTTACTTTTTACTTTTTACTTTTTGATACCTCCCATGCCTTTCTTTCTAGCTTTCATTTTTTTCATGTCAGTATTACGAGGCAATTTAGTCATAAAATTGACTATAAGACTATAAGGTTGCTATAAGACAAAAGAAAGTTATAATCCCCCTAATTTTATGGCTTCTGTATATGTAAAAGTAACTGTGAAAGCAAATTCATATTTGGCAAAATGAGTATTTGGAGTTGTTGAAACAGTGTTTTAGGTCTGTTTATTAAACTTGCCAGGTTTAGTTTAGTTTTCGTGCTGTTAAATACAGTATCTCATATATCCTCAGCAGTTCCATACTCGTGAAGAGGTTGATGAGATTTATAATGTTTATCTTGTCACTTTTTGGCTTGTTCCTACTTACTTTTCCCACAGAGTTCTTTCCCTGAGTGTCGTGAGTCTTGTTGGAGCCTATTTTGGTTTGGTTTAAGGTTTGGTACTCTTTACTGCAAAATGTTTTGAAAACTCTTCAGAGAAAATGAACAGTTTTCTGCTGCAGTGCAGACTTCATAACCAAGACTTTCTGTATCTGTACTCACCTACACCTTCTTTCTGCCATTTCTGTGCTTTCAGCCATGTCCTCTTCTGATGTCATCTTATGTAATTTCTTACATAACAAATCCTCCGCCTCGCCCCCATCCCTCAATCCCATTTTTGACAGTGTAATTCTGCTCCTGCTGCCTCTGATTTGGATGTAATTGTTTCAATCACAATGTATGAATAATTTATTCTCTAGAAAATTACAAATTCATCAGGGAGAACTTTGATTTCCCCAAACCAAATCCTCACTACTGTCTGTCTGTCTGTCTGTCTCTCTCTCTTTCTTTGTTTTTCCAAACACCTGTCCTTCCCTTCCCACGCCAGCGGACACATCTGACACTGATATGCATGACTGCAGGTAGTATTTCAGTTCAGGTACATGTGGGGATTCACAATTCCAGATGTTTAGTGGTCATTTGTCAAAAACTCGACATGACTCACACGACTGACTGCTAGTTAAAGAGACAGTTCACCCAAAAATCAGCATTCTGGCATCATTTACTCACTCTCATGTCATTCCAAATCTAACTTACTTTCTTTCTTCTGTGAAACACAAAAGATGATGTTATGAACAATATTCAGAGTTCTTTGCAATGCAGAGAAAGAGGAAGGTGTTTTTTTTTTTTTTGCGAAGCAAAAGGACAAAACAACTGCATAATGACTCGTTTCAAGTCATATGATAGATTTGTGTGAAGAAAAGAGCTAAATTCAAGACATTTTTCACTTATAATCTACATCAGAGCTCAGAAACTTATCATTATGTGTTTAACTGAAGAAAGAAAGAAAAGAAAAAATGTTTGATCATGAGGGTACATTGTAAAAAAAGAAAAAGAAACACCTCTTTTAAAGTCTGTCTGTACTTTTGCTCTACAAGGTTAAAAACTGAGGTCTCACGGTGTTTACTGAAATAATAATATTAATAATAAAGATCAGTGACTGTATCTTAATAGAACTTAACAGATATGTTGTGTAAAATGTTCATTAAATTCTTTTACTTTATTAAAAAAAAATCATTTTGAAAATGATCGAATAGCATTATAGGTGATATGCACTAAAGCAATTGCAATGCTGTTGTAAGTTATGTTGAATAATATAGTGTGAAGCAGCTAAGGCTCTAAAACATCTCAATGTTTTTTGCCAAGCTCCAAAAGGACAAAAAAGCAACATTACAGTACTCAATATGGCTTATGAACTGAATTTCAAGTCATATGATAACGCTGTGTGAGGAAAAAACACATTTCAAGTCATTTTTCACTTATATCAAAGCTCAGAAACTTTTGTTTAACAGAAGAAAGAAAATACATGATTATAGTACTTTCATTTTTGGTGAAATATTCCTTTAAAACAGTCAATTGACACATTTTCACATTATACCTTTGCTGACTTTGTAGGATGAGTTATGCACCATTGTTTAGGTTGCACCAAAAACTAGTAGCCATATGGCGTTATGCAAACAGCACTAATAAATCAGTGATATGCACTGCAAAAACTCTAAACCAATTGCAATGCAGTTGTAAGTTATGTAGAATAATAATAGAGTGAAGCAGCTAAGGCTGTAAAATATTGTGTTTTGCAAACTCCAAAAAGAAAGCAAAGAAACATTTCAGTTGTCCATATGGCTTCTGCACTGAATTTCAAGTCATATGATAGTATTGTGTAAGGGGGAAAAAACAACACGAATTTAAGTCATTTTCACTTAAAATCTACATCAAAGCTCAGAAACTTCTCATTATGTGTTTAACGGAAGAAAGAAAACAGCATTAGAACAACACAAGGGCACGTAAACGATAACAACTGTCAGTTTGGGGTAAAATATTCCTTTAAAACAGTTAAAGGGTACATTTGCACATTCTAAGTTTTCTGAATATGTAAAGTAGGATAAGTTATGCACCAGAGTTTAGGTTGCACCAAAAACATCCCTCACATCGTTACAGTAGTCCACATGATTTGTCCACTGATTTTCGAGTCATATGATAGCATTGTGTGAGGAAAAAGGGTTTGTAAATGAAGACAAAACTTTCGTTTTTGGGTGAAATATTCCTTTAAAGCAGCATGTGTTTTTTGCTAAGCTTCAAAAGGACAAAAAAAGCAGAATTACAGTACTCCATATGGCTTCTGCACTGAATTTCAAGTCATATGATAGCATAGTGTGAGGGGGGAAAAAACACAAATTTAAATAATTTTCACTTATGATCTACATCAAAGCTCAGAAACTTCTCATTACGTGTTTGACAAAAGAAAGAAAACAGCATTAGAACAACACAAGTGGACGTAAATGATGATAAAACTTTAATTTTTGGGTGAAATATTCCTTTAAAACAGTCAAAGGCTGCATTTGCATATTAGAAATTTGATGAATATATAAAGTAAAATGAGTTATGTGCCAATATTTAGGTTGCACCAAAAACCTGATATGCATCGCCATTGATAAACCGGTGATGTGCTTTGACATGCATTGCAAGAACACTAGACCAACTGCAATGCCATTATGTAGAATAATAACAGTGTGCTGCAGCTAAGGCTGTAAAACATCTTGTGAAGTGTTGGTGCGTTGGATTTGTCAGTCACAATCCTTGTATATCATTGCAGTGCTGGAGGGCTGTATGTCTGGATGTGGCACCAGGCTCAGGGCGTCGAGAAGCAGCAGCTTGTAGCTCCCGAAACGTAACGAGAAGTTTCAGCAGAGGTTCTCTGGGGTATCGCACTCTGAGTACTTCACCTCTAATGCAGGTTGATGTACACATGCAGAATCTTCACCGGAACCACTTGAGCTTTGGGCGAAAGAACGGCTTGATTTATGACTGGTCGCGAGCGCTGTCATGTCAGATGTGCTGCAGCTTTTGCAACGGCACGCTAACTTAACTGATTACGGCTCTTAGTAGACGCTTGGCCTTGGGCAAATCCCTGCTGGAGTGAGGAGGTGGATGGGTGTGTGTTCTTGAGTAGGTGGATTCTGAGCGTTTCATGATGTAACCATGCATGTTTGTATTTGAACGTCTCCCAATGCAGCGTGTCCGTAGGAGGAATATGCATCCCGAGAGGTAATGTTCCAGAAACTAGTGTTGTCCATTCTCCCAACTGTGGAATTCATTTTGAAATTATTTTAATTAGAGTCGCAAATTATGCAGACGGTACAGCAGCCCGTCGTGCATCATTGGCTTTTACAGCGCTTCTGCTATTCACGACTAAAAAATGGGTCGTTTTAAATTTTAACATTTCAGATTTTCTTACCATGTCCTTGCAAAGAGTTGGGAAAATGAGTCAGGAGCATGAAATGTCTTTCAAAGATGTCATTACTACAATTAAAATAATCATTCTGTGCCATTTAAAACATGCATGTTTCAGTCTAATGAGGTAAAAAAAAAAAAAAATAGTGCATAAAGGCTAAGGAGTTGTATGCATTCAGCAGTTTCTCATTAACCCTCATGTTGTGTTCTGGTCATTTTGACCTGGAGAGGATTTTCTTTTTGGCAAAAGTGCTAGTTAATGTTATGAAATTGGATTAAAACTTACTGTCTTTGCTCACACAGGGCATAACAACTTCCCGGAAGAAAAAAAAAAAAAAGGATAGTTTTTGTACTCTTTTGGACATAACCGTTGGACTCGTGGTATTCCTTAAAAAAATACAAAAAATTACTTGTAAATCTCTCTAAATGCCATGTTATCACCAAATTTGTCACGATTTTAAGTCGTGACAATACGTCACGACTTAAAATCTTGGATCCAATTTTTCGACTTGTTTTCTTTCAATCAGTATTTCTTTTTGAATCTGATTGATTGTAGGTCTCATTGATTTGAGCTCATGCACCTCAGTTTTTGAGTGAACATTGCCAAAATTATCCACAAATAATGTGTTTTGTTTTTTTGTTTTTTTTGTTTGTTTTTTTTTTCACTCAAAAACTGAGGAGCGTAAGCTCAGAGCAATGAGACCAATCAGTTGTAAAAAGAAATACAAAACCTTTGCTGATTGAAAGAAAACAAGTTCTACACAAACAAACAATTTTTTAGTACAAAACTAGGTGAATATTTTAAGATAAAGCATTAAAGCTACTGAAATGCATTAGGAACTGTTGGCATTGTATATCATATTTATCAATAAGACCTATGATTAATCAGATAGAAAACTGAAAATTAAACAAAAGGTTGAGAAAGAGATAGAATCCACGATTCAGTGTTAATATAGCACATAGAGAGATTTCCTAGCAATTATTATTTTATTTTTTTTTACCATAATTAAGTGAATGATTTTCAACATAGCACAATGGTTAAAACCTGTGCTAAGTAAAGTAAAGTAAAATAAAATAAAATAAAATAAAATAAAATAAAATATAAAATAAAATAAAATAAAATAAAATAAAATAAAATAAAATAAAATAAAATAAAAGATTGAATCCAAGATTTGGTGTTTATATAATATAATAAGAGATTTACAGGCTATTTTAAGAAACCAAGCCATTTTTGACCAGGAACACCAAATTAGGTAAAGGCAAAAATCTTTTTAAGCCAAAACTAGCTGAACGTTTTAAGATATAGCATCAGCTAAAAGCCGCTGAAGTCTTTTATTGTGAATTGTCTGCATTGTAAATCATATTTTTAAACGTGCAATTCAATTGCATGTTTTAGCGATGTGTATCAATGCAAGAAAGCAAAGTATGAGCGATAGTGTGACACAGCCGAACTGAAGGGCAGAGTGACATATCCCACTCAAATCCATTACTCCAGCCACGCAGCCCTCCGATGATATGAAGGTCAGCGTGTATTATAAAATCCCCCATCAGTAAAATGGATGCTTCACATCTCAGTGTGCTACGGCCTCAGCGCTGGGAAAAGCACCTTAGGTATCTGCTGTGTTACACTTCTCACTGCAGCCCATTTCAGTAAACATCTTCTTTTTTCCAGTAGTGGTGGCAAACATTCAATGTTTATGAGGCTTTTGGTGGAATAAGAAATTCACATGAGGTAGGACAGGTACGGAATAGGGCTGCGGCTTTAGCCCGGGGTAGAGGGAAACAACAGCATGGCATTTGAAAATGTGAGGTGGAGAGCAAAACCTCCTGCAGCATTAATGCAAAACATTTCGAAAGCGCAATATAAGCCCAGCAGTCAAGACTTTGGTGTTTTGCAGACTTATTTGAAATAAAGCTGCATATGCGGTTTCACTCCTTATTGAGGATTTGGCAACCCGGGGCTCACCAGAGGTCAAATTAGGAACAAAATATGCAAAATACCCTTCACATTGCCATTAAAATATTTGGGGTCAGTAATAAGTTAATATTTTTATTCAGTAAGGATGCATTAAATTAGTCAAAAGTGTCAGTAAAGGCATTTATAATTTCACAAAAGATTTGTACTTTAAATAAATGCTGCTCTTTTGAACTTTCTATTCAGCAAAGGATCCTGAAAAATGTATCAGTTTCCACAAATATATGAAGCAGCACAACTGTTTTCAAATTTAATAGTTGTTTGTTGAGCAGCAAATATGCATATTATTTATTTAAAAAAAGAATTAATACTTATATTCAACATGCATTAAATCGCTCAAAAATGACCTTAAGATATTTATAATGTTAAAAGATTTCTATTTCAAATGAATGTCATTCTTTTGGGAAAAAAAATAAAAATAAAAAATTAAAACAGTTATTAAGCAACACAACTGTTCTCAACATTGATAATAATCAGAAATATTTCTTGAGCAGCAAATCAGCATATTAAATTTATTTTCGAAGGATCATGTGACACTGAAGACTGGAGTAATTATGCTGAAAATTCAGCGTTGTATCACGGGAATAAATTACATTTTAAAATATATTCAAATAGAAAACAGTCCTTTTAAATTTTAATAATATTTCAGAATTTTACTGTATTTTTGATCAAATAAATGCAGCCTTGGTGAGCAGAAGAGACTTGCAGAGACTGATCCATTCAGGTTGCACTGTTTTTAATAGTCTGTGTATATGCACGTCATATGAACTTATTTGGTTGCGTGCCACGTTTTGCTGCTACCTCAGTGTCTCGTGTCATGAGCGGCTCTTTTTTAAGACGCTGTCAAACTAAAAGTAGTTAAACTTTTAAAAACATGTCTCGAGACCCTGCATTCTGTTCCTTTGCGGTCTGTCTAGCTGTTTTTAAATGCAAGACTGCGTCCTGTGTGACTGACTCCTTTAGTTAAAAAAACATGGCTAAATACCACAGAGCTCCTGTCAGAAAGTACGTTTTCTCAGTGAAAATGTCTGGCATTCAGTCAGCCGGTTGAGATCAAAACAAATGCACTCAGCTGACTGAAAGAGCATAATGATGTTTGTATTGCAATAAAACCACTCCTGACATGAAACTCCTTATACTAAAGAAATATATGCATGGGGTTCCCAGTACATATAATGTTATAGGTACTCTATTTATGTTGAATACGGTATTTTTCATATCCAAACACAACTGCATGATTATATTCATTGTTGTCAGCATTTTGCCTGATTGTATTCTGTTAATAAAGCAAATGACCCTGGGAACCATTGGCATAACCTATAGTGGCAAGATATGGAAAGGTTTTTAACCAGACCATAAGACAACCACAATCGGCTCATAAAATAATGCAGACAAGCAAACTGATATAACAAGCTTCCAGGTGTCCTAAGGGTCATAGTATCCTTCTTTTCCAATGGACAGTGCAGGATTACTGGCATCTGCCCTGGGCCCTCAGACTGCCTGAGGCTTCAAACAGCAAGGTCAGACTATACTACCATGTGCAGACTGCTTGATGACTACTAAAATGATTATTTGTTTGTGTTGAATATTTTAAGTTAGTTATTGGGTCAGTTATTGTTTTAATTAATTTTATTGCATTGCATTTATTTTTACATTGCATTTTCTTATATTGCATACGTTTTGTTTCTGTTTTTAATTTGATTTTTGATTTTTATTTAATGTATATTTATTTTATAGCATTGCATTGCATTGCATAATTTTAGTTTTTTTTTTTTTTGTAGATTTACTATATAATACCCTGACATGGACAAGATTGTATGTTTTATGGTGGGTTTAGTATTTTTCTGCAAGTTTGGAGGATCTTGGGACATTTTTGCACCATGCTCCTCTGCACTGGGCTACTTCAATAGATTGTAGAGGGTGTAAAGAATCTAAGTACGGCTTTATTTATAAGTTGATCCAAAATAATTTGCTTGATGAAACATAAGCATTTGCCTTGCAAACCAATGTTAAGCAACGACAGTGAAATGCAAACAAAATGACACTGCTGAAGTTTTGTGGTTAATTGCCAGTGCTGGGTAGTAACTGATCCAAAAATTATGTATTTGTAATTACATTGTATTGTGTTTTTAAAAGCTTCTGATTAGTTTTTTGTTTTTTTTAAGGGTTACATGATTGTTTTTGACCTGAAGTATTTAACTGATGTCCCACTGAGATTGTAAGCAAATATTTCAATAATTTAACAACACATTCACACTTTGAGACACTGACAGGTAGACAAGTGAAATATTTATATTTTTAGTTTTCAACTAGTTTTAGTGTTTTTTTGTTTTTTTTTAAAGTATTTATTTTCTCTTAGAGTTTACATTTTTATGATTTATTTAATTAGTTTTTCATCAACTCCCAAAACTATTGCAATTCCTTCACAAACCCCAGTCTGGGAACCCCTGATGATGTTGTTGATAATAGAGAATGGAATATATTTTTTCTCTTTGTATTTTTTATATCAACATGGTGCAAAATCATCACTTCAAATCTCTGTGATTAGGCCAAAAGTAATCTAAAAGTAATCAAAAAGTAGTCAGAATACATTAGCTAAGATGTGTAATCTAATAGATTACATTACTACAGTAACTAACACTTTGTAAGTAATCTATGCAGTTCATATCACTAAACTCAAAGTATAGTATTGTGACACTACTAATAAGACACCAGCTTGTTGAAAACCCCATATGTTTGTTTTCTGCATTCGTGTGAAGTGAAATGTTCATCACTTGCCAGGCCATGACAGAAGTGTAGATTGACCCCGTCTCCCGCAGCGGACTTGTCAGAAATGGACCCAGCTGAAAATGTCAACCAGAACCGCAGGAACTCAGACCCCATAAGGTCCACGAAAGGCGCTAATATCACGCCGGTGGCACTCCGGGTCAAAGACGGTCTGTTTCCCTACTTCCTCGATCTGCGTTTCAGCCAGAAGTTGCCGACATTATTTTGCTGGTCTTTGACGAAGCAGCCCTCAGATCATCCTCCCGGTGGAGTGCGATAAAACAGTTGTCTCTTGTCTCTCCGGTACGCCGCCACAACAGAGGCAAAGTCTAATCTGAAGCTTAAGGAAGCTGTCAATTTGACCGCGGTCCCCTGCCAATTATCTCCTGCTGTTCTCCTTTGATACATTTTGATATGTGGCCTTGTCCCCCTCCACTATCTTTGCAGTGTCTGCTGCGCTTTGAACTCCGCGGAGAGCGTCCCGCACGGCTTGTCCAAGCAAATTATTAATTGAAAGTGATCTGGCATCTTGTCACTCTCGACTCCCCTTCTGTTCATGTCTCGGACTGTGATGTCGACGCTCAATGTTGTCTGGCACCCGTAATGGAGTTTCGGCTCGTGTTTGAAGTGCCGGTAATCATGCACTGATGTACAAGATGAGATGTTAGCATTTTTAAGGTCACTGGCTGGAATAATGCAATGCTGTTTAATTGAGTGGGATGCGTTTCTATCAGCTCTTCGTCTGTGACCAAAGCTGTATTTACAACCCAAGACAAGTAACATCACTGAGCCTTAATTTTCAGTTATTATTTGAATGTATTATGTTGCATTGCATTGTATTCCGTTGCAATTTTTTATTTATTATTATTATTTTATTTCTTGTTTTTGCATTGCATTACAGTTTTAATTTCTGCTTTTCATTTTAATTTTTTATTTGAATTTGTATTGCTTTACACCTTTTTTTATAATTTTTTTTAAATACTTGTTTTTATTGATTTGCATTGAATTGCATTGCATTATATAATTTTAGATTTTTTTTTTCTTTTTTTATTTATTTAATTGCAGTGCATTACATGATTTTAGTTTTTGTTTCTGATATAATTTTATTTACATTTATTTTTATGGATTACATAATATTTCACTGCACTATATTACATAATTTAAGGTTTTGTTTTGATTTTTTTAAATATTTTAATTTATTGCATTGCATTTTATTGCATTGCAAGGTTTTAATAACTTTTTTTATTTATGTCACTGTACTATATTACATAATTTTAGTTTTTGTTTTGATTTAATAGTTTTATTTTATTTATTTTATTGCATTGAATTTTATTGCATTGCATTACATCGCATTGCATATTTTTCTAGATTGTAATGCTGCTCTTACAAGAAGGTTTAAAGAATCTAAGTGAAGCTTTATTTAAAAGTAAAATATCATTGTTGC
>CM077249.1:28486140-28668640 GCA_039654775.1 Spinibarbus caldwelli
TATATTTATATGTATATAATGTATATATAAAATGTTCCCTTCGTAACTAGTTTATAATAAACTAACAGTGAAAAAATACTTGTAAATCATTTATTAATTTCAGTTCATTTTCAAAGTTGCGCTTCATCGCATATCATTAACATAATTCTATATTTTGATGTTTGACATTTAAGCCATTCTAAAGCACCTCAATACTTTCTGTTGCAGTGAATGGACTGTTTCCGTAGATGCTTCTTTCATTATGTGGGCTTAAATGTAAAGGTGCAGTGGAGTTCAGCAGCATGTTCTCCATGGCTCTTCAAACAGCATCCATTAAATGATGCCAGAGGGAAAAATGCAGCCCATTGTTTTCTTGAATGCTCGTCACATGCTGCTTTCCAGGCGTGTTGCTTGTTTGTAGGTGGATGTAATGGTAGCATGACTCATGTGCCACATCACATAGGTCATAATTATCTAATGTGCCGCTGACGTAATGTATGTGTGTTTCGAGAAGGAGCTCAATTGGTCCATCATTCTCTGAGTGTTGTGCACACAATCTTTTTGTTCACAGTAATCCCACAGCAGCCCATCCAGCCATCCATCCATGCGTCCATATCACACGGCCCATCCTACTCTCATATCACAATCCATTCCAGGGGCCCATTCTTCTGTGCTAATATCATAACACAAGGACATCTGGCTGCTTCATCTCCTGTCTGCTCCGCTTTTCGGCCACATCAATATTATGAAGGGGGTTCTTGTGCTGCTTCCCCGTCCAGCAGAAACAGCTGCGTGAGGCTTTACTGTAGAAATCAGGGTTTCTGCGGGTCTTAAAAAGCTCTTAATTCACCCTTCCACAGTTTAAAATAATAAAATATAAAATAAATATATTTATAAAATAATTTAATTATTTTTTCATATATAAATATGTGTGTGTGTGTATGTGTGTGCGTGCGTGCGTGCGCGCGTGTGTGTGTACTGGTATATATGGTTTACGAGGACACAAATGTGTATAATGACATGGGTACTACAACGTAAACATGGTTTATGAGGATACTTCCTGTGTCCTCGTAAAACAAAAGGCTTAAAAAACATACTAAACGGTGTTTTATGACATTCAAAAATTGGCAGTAGTTTCCTGTAAGGGGTAGGTTTAGGTGTAGGGTTGGTGTAGAGTGATAGAAAATACAGTTTGTACAGTATAAAAACCATTACGCCTATAGAGAGTCCTTGTAAACCACAAATTCAAGTATGTGTGTGTGCGTGTGTGTGTATATATATACATAATATATATAATAAATAATTATAATTATATTATATATACACACACACACTTATATAGTTATCAATTCATTTATTATTTTATATAATTTATTTATTAATATTTTGATATATTTAAGCTATTATTTATTTATTTTGTTTGTTTGTTTGTTTTTGTTTGTTTGTTTGTAAAATTAGTTAAAATATAATTTCAAATTATAATTGAAAAAAAAGTAAATAAATAAAGTTGCCAAGGGAAAATTTCTCTTTTTCATTTAGTTTACCTTGATACACTAAAATAACGAATACTGAAGTAAAAGCCATTAAAAAAGCTAATACAAATGACAAAAAACCCACAATAAAATAATAAACTAACTAAAAATTTAAATTCAAACAGTATAAAAACTAATACAAAATATTAAATACTTATTCAGAATATTACATTACTTATATTTTCAAGCAGGGTTACTCTCTGTCTGCTCCCTAAACATCTTGAGAACTGCTAGAGAACATCTTGGCATGTTGTGTTCCTTTTAATTTACTCCTAAAATGTTCTTCAATTGGTCATTTAAAAAAAAAACACAAACATTTTAAATGTACCTTCATAAGAGCTGCAGAAACCCTGAGAAACTCTTGTGTATGGATTTGGCTGTAGTGTGTGTAGTAGTCTCAGTCTTAGCTCGATAGCGTTCGCTCATTATGAAGCACAGCTGTGTTGACCTGCCGCTGGTCTCCTTCAGGCTCCAGATAAGGCTTTTTATTGACGCTTTACGTATGTTAATAACTTGTTCTCTTGTTTGCGTCAGCTTGGTGCAAATTTCACATGGCGCATCAACAATCAACCGTCCCTGGCTTTGAAGTATAACCTTTTTGTGCCCCTTTCAGATCATTTACCCACGTTTGCGTCACAGCGACTGCCATATTTCCTCCTGACTCAAAGCTCAACCCTGTTCATTTTGATTTGTCAATTCACCTTCCTGGTCATAGTGAATGATTCAATGGTGTCAATCTTAAAAAATAAAATAAAATAAAAATAAAAATAAAAGGTTAATAATAATAATCTTGTAAAAATGTAATTTGCTCTGTCTCAGAAACAACTTTCCTTTTTAGCTGGCATCGTTTTCACTAACCAGTCAATTCTTGCTTTTTTCTAGTTGAATATTTTGCTTCACCTGTATGATACTTATTTTTTTAATTAAAAAAAAAAAAAAAAAATGATTTTGAGAAAATGTCAGTGACATTAAAGTTGTAATATTTCAAGAGTAAAGAATGATGAAAATAAAGTCACTGTGATTGAGATTAAAGTTGGAATATTATGAGATTAAAGTCATAAGAAAATTATCATCAAAGTCAAAATATAATAATGTTTAATTAATATATGATAATTATATATCATAATTATGATAGAATTATAATTAAATCCTCCAATTTCCTCATAAGTTTGTGATTTGTATTATTATTAAATTATTCAATATGTATTGCTTTATTATTTATTGTTATTTAAATATTTTTTCTTCGCAATTTAATTATAATAATATTATAAATAATCTTTTTTCTCATAACTTTCCCTTTGTCCACAAATTATTACTAGAAATATCTTGAAGCATACATTTTTGTAAAGCTGCCTTGAAACAATATGCATAGTGATAAGCACTACAAAAATGTATACAAAATTACATTTAATTGAATTGTAATGTTAATATTGAATCAAATAATCTTGTAATGTTGTAAGGTTAATGTTTATTCTTAAAACTTTTTGTTTATTATTGTAATATTATGCCTTTAATCTCCTAATTTTACATAATTATTCTTGCAACATTACCATTTTTATTCTCACAAAATTAGTATTTTTTTTTTAAATTATTGAAAACAAAAGAGTTAACAGCCAAAAAAATATTAGTTTTAATTTAAAAAAATATTAGTTTTTAATTAAATTTAATTTAATTTTTAATTTAAATTACTTTAAATTATTTTAATTTGATTTAAAAATATTAGTTTTAATTTAACTGTTGTAAAATAAAATAGAATAATAATAATGAAGCTGCTTTGAAACGATATGCATTGTCAAAAGTGCTATACAAAATTAAATAGAATTGAATTCTAATTTCACATCTTTAGTCTTGCAGAATTATCATTTAAATTCTCTCAATTTAAAAAAAATCTTATTTTATTATAATTGTATTTTGATTTATTTTATTTTATTTATTTTTTAAACTATTATTATTTATTACTGTTATTAATACTATTTTTTTCTTCTTTTTTTCTTTCAATGTAATACACTTGAAATGTGTCACATTACGGCAGTAAATGGGTTGGCGTTGTGAATGCAGTCTCCCGTCGACTTGAAGACTAGAGAGTTTGAATGACTTTGTTTGGAGTCCCGCTGTTGTAATCGAACAGGAAGTGTCTTCCATTAGAGGCGGGAAAGCAGAGGATCAGCTCTTAAATAGCTGAGCGCAGTGGGTAAAGCAGGCTTGGAGTGGGATCCTGGCGTGAAAATCCTGCGTAAATATTGCGGTTTGCATGAAGGATAAATACATTAGGATATAAGCTTCCATAAGCCTCCTCAGAGCGCACAAGGCACTCCATTAATGCAGCCAAGCAGGAAGCAAGAGAGGCTGGCGGCAGTTCAGGACCCCCTCCCCTCCTCTCCTCACTCCTCTTCCTCTTCAATCCTTCACCTTCGCCCAGCACTAATTTCGATGAGAGTAATTGCCATAGATTTAGACATACAGTCTTCAGTCTGCTGTCATCTCCATGGAAACTGAGGTGGAAAGTGGCGGTGTGACGCGTGTCAGATATTGACATGCTGGAGCCAAGACAGAGTGACACCCGCTTCCCTTTGCCTGCTGGGACGCTTTCCTGCACTACACCAATGGACAAGCCTCCCACACACACACGCACACACACACACAGAGTGACGAGTTAGAAGCATTGATTTGGGTCTGGGACGGAGGGGAGATATACTGTACATACTGTATGTTTGCGCAGGTGTGTGTTAATTGCTTCTTTTGGTTATTGTGTTATTCAAGGATGATTCAAGGGCCACTGGACACTCAGGACCTATGTGTGGGTCCTTTTTTGATGAAATGTTTAAATATGAGGCATTTTATGAAAAGTAGAAACGATACATCAACAGGGAATCGTGTTAATCTTGTAAATATTTTAATATTACTCATTCTCAGCCTCACATACACCCAAAGGTCAGATGTTGTTTTAACCACTAGTAAAAGCATTAAAAATATATTTGGTTTAATAAAATATTTGGTTTTCAAAAAAAAAAACTTAGTGGTTGAATATTTGACAGCAAAGAAAATAATACAGCCAAAAATATTAGTATTGTAATTTTGCTGTTCTTCTGAAAAAGCTATTATTGTTAATAATAATAATAAAAACCTCATTTTGATTTATTTTATGTTATTGTTTATTTTACAGTACAATAGTAATATATTTCTTTATTTATCTCTTTAATTTTTATAATTTATTGTAGTTATATATTTTACACTACAATAATATATTTCTTTTTTGATGTTTAATGTTAAAAATAATGTTAATAATAATAATAATAACAATAATACATATAACCTAATTTTATTAGTTTTATTTAATTGTTTCTTACAGTACAGTAGTAATATATTTCTTTATTTATCTGTTTATTTTTATAATTTACATGATAATAAATTTAAAAAATCTAAAATATATTGATATTATTATTGTTATTAATAACAAATGCTTGTTTTTATTTATAGTATGTAGTTATGTATTTTACAGTACAAGTGTATTTTGAAACATAATATATTTCAATCATGACAACTGTCGGAAGATTTTAGCATGGTGATGGATATGACAATGTTAATGTTTTTGGTCTTGGTGGAATAGATCTGCTATGCTGCTGCTGAATTGCTGCTGCTGTTGGTTATTGCTGTAGTTGTAGATTATTGCTGCTGCTGCAACCAAGTGCAGGAACTGCTACTGCCAATGCATATGGCGATACGGTGCAGTGAGTATTCAAGACATGCTGCTTCTGGACAAATAGCATATAAAATAACCCGTAGCAGATCTATACAGGTGGAGCTGGGGAAGGTGGAGGGTTTCAGAGAAACTCTGAAATCGCACTGCAAAAATCTCAGGTGAATGCTAGCCAGCCATATAAATGCAAGGCAGTAAGCTCATTGGCTGCATATGCAACATGAACCAATCAGCTTGTGCCAAGTCGTTTAACTCTCTGAATATCATCAGTTATGTTAACAACCCTTCAGTCTGCGCCATCTAGAGTTTTATGACTGAACTAAACATTTCTTTTTTGATGTTTAATGTTTATAATGTAAAATAAAATAAAAAATTATTATTAGTAATAGTAAAAACTGTGTGTGTGTGTGTATATATATATATATATATATATATATATATATATATATATATATATATATTTCATATAGGCCTTACTACTTCATGGTAGAACTCCATGGTGTTGATTAAAGCAAATACCGTTACATAAACAATACTGTATTGAGAGTCCATCAACCTAAAAATAAAAGGTCCTGAAGTATTATGGTGTGAGAATTTGGGGGTCAATTTCGCTTCATTGGCATTAAAAGTAATGCATGTCATTAGCAGTACACTAGCTCTGAACATAAGCGTGCTCTGTAGCATATACAGATGGCAGTTCAAGTTTAGCTGGTCATCAAAGCACTTTGAGTCGTAAAATTAATCGGACAGATGGTTATGTGACATATGAAGGACTTTATCTGTCATTAATGCAACCCACACAATATCTGCCATAATGTAAGATCAGAAATCTGAAGATGTTAGGGCTCTTTTCCATTCCGTTCATATGAAACGGCCCGCAGTTTTTGGCAAGGAAGCATCTAGATTGATGGGGAAAAGTGTCATATTTTTCTCGACAGCTGTCTCTTCTGCTCCAAAGTGAAATGGTGATGGTTTCTAGCAGCTTTCATTTCTGCAGGCCACCATGTTTGAATTAATTCTGATTAGGTCCTGTTATAGCAGGAGTTAGCCATGCATTACAATGAAATCTCAGCTATGATGGAGCCAGCACAAGAAATTTCCAGAACAACCATTCAATTACACACCAATCACTCTCCAAATCTCGCTTGATTTCTCTCTGTCTCTCACGCCATAGATGAATACACCTGCATTGTTCTTGACTCACTATAAATAGATAATCATTTTGTGATTTGATGTTCCTGCAGGAGCTCATTTGAAAGATTTTATTATGAAGACTGACTACCAATGTTTAACTTTTAGGCTTCTTGTATATTTTTAAATCAGCAGGGGAAACATGTGAGTGCTATTTTTTATTTTTATTTTTATTTATTTATTTTTTTTTAAGAAAGACTGTTTTTGAAGTATTCCTCGTCTCCTCGCTCCTTGCTCCCCCGAGAAGTGTGACAGAAGGACCGACCAAAACAGTAACCTCCATGTTTTACCCTCCGTTTTGTTTACCGTTTTCTCTCAGTGTTTTTTGTTTCCATTGTGTGTCTATGGATCCCCTCGTCCGGCGCGAATTACTCCTCCTCCTGCTGGAGCAGGGGGACAGATCTCTCGAGGACCATACAAGACTGTTCGTGTTTAGCTAACGCCACCAGCTATCCGGACGACACGCTCTGTTCATTCTATGACGCAAGCCTGAACACCGCGAGCAGAGCGCTGTCGTCCGAAGATGGTCCTCCAGAGGAATTCACTGCCTTCGTGGAGTGGACTCTGGCGAGAAATGGATCGCCACTCACCATCTCCTCCGTGGATGATCTCGCCAGATCCACTCCTGACCCAGAGCCCAGCCCACCAACTCCCCGCGGTGCAGAGCACCAGCCCGAGCCCACCGATGACGGAGAGCCATTTCCCGCTGCGATCAACGAGCCAGCGCCAAGCCAAGCGACTGAGCAACGGATCGCCCCAGACGTTGAGCCCCACCCGTCAGGCCAGGTGTGAGAGCCGGCGACAGTGCCCACCACGAGGGAGCCAGCCGTGGACGGTGTGAGCGCGGAGTGGAGCTCCGCCCCCTGCACCGTGGCTGAGGGTGAGCTGATTATACATCTGGGACTGCTGGACATGGAGGGGGATTTGATAGACTGGAACATGGATCTGGAGGCCGACATTCCCCCTCTCCTCTCTCCTTCGTCCTGGCTGGTCCCGTCCAGCCCTCCTTCGTCTCCGCTGGTCCCGTCCAGCTCCGCTCCTCCAGAGCGCCCTCCAGTGCCCGCTCCCCGAAAGCGTCCTCCAGAGCCCGTGCCTCCAGAGCGCCCTCCAGTGCCTGCTCCTCGGAAGTGCACTCCAGTGCCCGCTCCCCGAAAGCGTCCTCCAGAGCCTGCGCCTCCAGAGCGCCCTCCAGTGCCCGCTCCTCGTAAATGCCCACCCTCCCACCCGCTCCTGCCTCCTCCACCGCTGTCGTCTGGCAGCCCCTCTGCTCGCCCTCAGCCCTCCATCAATGCGGTGCAAGCTCCGCGGGTCTGCCATCCTCCATCGCCGTGGGTTGAGAACCCCTCACCTCCACCTCCAGCCTCCGAAGCCCGGACTCCGCCTCGGCCTGTGGACCCAGCGGCTCCACCTCGGCTCCTAGCTCCCTCGCCTCCACCGTCATCCATCGATCCACCAGCTCCACCAGGCTCCCTCGTCCCTCCGGCTCCGCCTTGGTCGGGCGTCGACACGCCATCGCCTCAGGACTCTGCTCCTACGGCTGCACCTCGTCGCTCCGTCCCACCGGCTCCGTTGGGCTCCTTCCTGCCGCCAGCTCCACCTTGGTCCTCAGTTGCTCCGGCCCCGCCGCGGATCTCCAGAGCTACGTCTCCGCCTCGGTCCCCAGAGCCCTCGGCTCCACCCTGGCCCTCCGGATCCTCGGCATCCCCCTGGCTCGTTGGCTCTCCATCTCCGCCTCGGGCTCCTCCACCACCTGCTCCGCCACCATTGGTCGGCCCCCTGGAGTCGGCAGCCATTCCTCCTCCATGGCTCCTCTCTCCGTCGGCTCCACCGTGGGTTGACATCATGGCTGTGGCCTGGGTCCTGCTGGACTCCTCCTGCTCCGGATCCCTGCTGTCTCTTCCCTGGCTCCTCCCTCCTTCGTCGCCTCCCTGGTCTCTGTCAGCTGGCCCCCTCCCGGGGGTTCGTCCTCCACCTGAGCCTCCTCCTTAGTTCCCGCCCGCCCCTCCCCTTTGGATGTTACTACGGTGCGAGGACGCACCTT
Source organism: Spinibarbus caldwelli (assembly GCA_039654775.1). NCBI lineage: Eukaryota > Metazoa > Chordata > Actinopteri > Cypriniformes > Cyprinidae > Spinibarbus > Spinibarbus caldwelli. Next base: position 28,494,581 of record CM077249.1, read on the forward strand.
CCGGGAGGGGGCGTTATGTCAAGACTATGGACCTGTCTGTGTGTGTTTCTCCCTTGTGTTAATTGTTAATTGGTTTCCAGGTGTGTCTCGCCTTCCTCCCCTGATTGTTCTGTCCTTATAAGCCCCAGTCTATTCAGTTCATGTTTGTCGGTCCTTAAATGTCATTTGTACGTCTTTCCAGGTGTTCCTGTGTCTATTACGTGTTTGGATTATTAAAGACTGTTTTTGAAGTACTCCTCGTCTCCTCGCTCCTTGCTCCCCCGAGAAGTGTGACAGTTAGAGGTTTTTTTTTGTTGTTGTTGTTGTTTTTGTTTTTTGCTTTTGTTAATTGTATAATAAATAAAAAGAAAACAAATAAATAGAATACAAAAAAATGAGAAAAACTAGTGTTAGTTTTTTTTTTTTTTAAAGAATAGAATTAGAATAGAGAGTGGTAGAGGGTCAAATAAAGATGGAAGAGTTGTGTTTTTAACCGATTCTTGAAGATGGCTAAGGACTCAGCTGCTCTGACTGAGTTGGGCAGGTCATTTCACCAGGAGGGAACATTTAATTTAAAAGTCTGTGAAAGTGATTTTGTGCCTCTTTTGTTCACTTGCAGAACGCAAGCTTCTAGAGGGCACATAAGTCTGAAGTAATGAATTTAGGTAAAAAGGTGCAGAGCCAGTGGTGGCAAACATTAATGCTTTGAATTTTATGCGAGCAGCTATTGGTAGCCAGTGCAAATCAGTAAACAGGGGTGTGACGTGCATTCTTTTCGGCTCATTAAAAATTAATCTTGCTGCCACATTCTGGATTAATTGTGAAGGTTCGATAGAACTGGCTGGAAGACCTGCCAAGAGAGCATTGCAATAGTCCAGCCTGGACAGAACAAGAGCCTGAACAAGGAGTTGTGAAGCATGTTCCAAAAGAAAGGGCCTGATCTTCTTGATGTTGAATAAAGCAAATCTGCAGGACTGGGTAGTTTTAGCAATGTGGTCTGAGAAAGTCAGCTGATCATCAATTATAACTCTTTCATAAGATTTTTTGGCTGTTTTTGAAGGAGTTATGGTTGATGTGCCTAAATGGATTTTGAAATTGTAAAGAAATGATGGGTTTGATGGAACCACAAGCAGTTCTGTCTTGGCAAGGTTGAGTTGAAGGTGATGGTCCTTCATCCAGCAAGAAATGTCAGTTAGACAAGCTGAGATGCAAGCAGCTATCATCAGATCATCAGGATGGAATGAGAGGTAGAGTTGAGTGTCATCAGCATAGCAGTGATATGAAAAGCCATGTTTCTGAATGAGAGAACCTAGTGATTCCATGTAGACAGAGAAGAGAAGTGGTCCAAGAACTGATCCCTGAGGCACCCCAGTAGTTAGATGTTGCGACTTGGACACCTCACCTCTCCCTCTCAAGATACCTTGAAGGACTTATCTGATAGGTAAGACTCAAACCACTGGAGTGTGGTTCCTGAGATGCCCTTTGCCAATACACTGTAAAAAAAAATGACCGTGATTTTAACGGTAAAAAATGGCTAAAATGCTACAGTAAAAACCTATTAAATGGTTAACGGTAAGTTCCCCTAATATATATGGTGAAAAACTGTAATAGACATTTCAGACAATTTTACGGTGAAGTACCTTTTTGGAAGTGAAAAAGAATGTAAAATTTACAGGGAAAAAAACGTAAATTGATGTTCCCAGAATTCCCTGCATTGCATTTCAAATTGGATGTTTTTTTCTTTGAAATAACTATGTTTCTTCTTAGTTTTTTTCTTATCAGTTATGTTTATTAGGGCTGTATGTTACATCTAATGTTGTTAAATTAATGTTTATTGCATATTTCAGTTTAATGAGTCTCACCATGATGGTGTTTAGTGTTTGTGTGAATGGCACTGTGCACCTTCTATAAATGTTATTATTTAAAAGCTGCTTGTGATGGGCTTTGGTTCAGTGTATTTCAAAGGTACAAAACAGATTTCAGTACTTCAATAGGTTGGTATATTAACATTATATCAGTTAATGAAATTACGTTATTTAACTGTAAATTTAAGTTAAAACCGTAAAACCTAAAATGTTGCTACCGTATTTTTTACGGCAGAATTCCGGCAACCACAGCTGCCGTTTTTTTTTTTTTTTTGCCGTAAGTTTTACGGAATTTTTTTTTACAGTGTAGGGTTGACAGGAGGATCTGGTGGTTAACTGTGTCAAAAGCAGCGGACAGATCCAGCAAGATAAGTATTGAAGATTTGGAATCTGCTCTTTCCAGTCTTAGGGCTTCAACAACTGAGAGCAAGGCAGTCTCGGTTGAATGTCCACTTCTGAAACCAGACTGGTTGCTGTCGAGGAGGTTGTTCTGTGTGAGAAAGGCAGAGACTTGGTTGAACACAGCTCTTTTATATATATATATATATATATATATATATATATATATATATATATACACACTCACTGGCCACTTTATTAGGTGCACCTTGCTAGTACCAGGTTGGACCCCCTTTTGCCTTCAGAACTGCCTTAATTCTTCGTGGCATAGATTCAACAAGGTGTTGGAAACATTCCTTAGAGATTTTGGTCTATATTGACATGATAGCATCACGCAGTTGCTGCAGATTTGTCGGCTGCACATCCACGATGCGAATCTCCCATTCCACCACATCCCAAAGGTGCTCTATTGGATTGAGATCTGGTGACTGTGGAGGCCATTTGAGTAAAGTGAACTCATTGTCATGTTCACGAAACCAGTCTGAGATGATATGAGCTTTGTGACATGGTGCATTATCCTGCTGGAAGTAGCCATCAGAAGATGGGTACACTGTAGTCATAAAAGGATGGACATGTCAGCAACAATACTCAGGTAGGCTGTGGCGTTTAAACGATGCTCAGTTGGTACTAAGGGGCCCAAAGTGTGCCAAGAAAATATCCCCCACACCATTACACTACCACCACCAGCCTGAACCGTTGAGACAAGGCAGGATGGATCCATGCTTTCATGTTCTTTACACCAAATTCTGACCCTACCATCTGAATGTCGCAGCAGAAATCGAGACTCATCAGACCAGGCAACGTTTTTCTAATCTTCTATTGTCCAATTTTGGTGAGCCTGTGCAAATTGTAGCCTCTGTTTCCTGTTCTTAGCTGACAGGGGTGGCACCCGGTGTGGTCTTCTGCTGCTGTAGCCCATCTGCTTCAGGGTTCGACGTACCTTGGTTGTAACCAGTGGTTATTTGAGTTACTGTTGCCTTTCTATCATCTCTAACCAGTCTGCCCATTCTCCTCTGACCTCTGACATCAACAAGGCATTTTCGTCCACACAACTGGCGCTCACTGGATATTTTCTCTTTTTCGGACCATTCTCTGTAAACCCTAGAGATGGTTGTGCGTGAAAATTCCAGTAGATCAGCAGTTTTTGAAATACTCAGACCAGCCCGTCTGGCACCAACAACCATTCCACATTCAAAGTCGCTTAAATCCCCTTTCTTCCCCATTCTGATGCTCGGTTTGAAATTCAGCAAGTCGTCTTCACCACATCTAGGTGCCTAAATGCATTGAGTTGCTGCCATGTGATTGGCTGATTAGCAATTTGTGTTACCAAGCAATTGAACAGGTGTACCTAATAAAGTGGAAGGTGAGTGTATAAAAGACATTATAATGTTGCTAAAGATTTCTATTTCAAATAAATGCTGTTCTTTTGAACTTTCTATTCATCAGTGAATCCTGAAAAAGAAAGCGTATTATGGCTTCCACTAAACTATTAACCAGCCTGACTGTTTTCATCATTTATAATAATCATAAATGTTTCTTGAGCAGCAAATCAGCATATTAGAATAATATCTGAAGGATCGTGTGGCACTGAAGACTGGAGTAATGATGCTGAAAATTCAGGATTGCATCACAGGAATAAATTACATTTTACAATATATTTAAATGGAAAACAGTTATTTTAAATTGTAATAATATTTCAGAAATTTAACTGTTTTTACTAGATTTTTGTATCCAATAAATGCAGCCTTGTTGAGCATAATCTTCTTTCAAAAATACTAAAAAACTTACCAACCCAAAACTTTTGAATGGTTTTGTATGTTGTTTAAAAAAAAAGCATAATTTAAGCTGTTAACCAACATCATTTAAATCATTTAAGAGTTTAGATTTATGAAATGATCTAAAATGTGGAAATAAGTTTTTGGAAATGAACTGGTTGGGTGGGTGATGATGTTGCCTGTTGTCGGTTATCGTTATTATACTTCCACCCGGCGCTTTGACATGTTCCCAATACAAACAAAGTCAACAAAATTTAGATTAGTCATTTACCACGTCTTCCCAAAGGACAATAAGGATTGCCTTCACGCGAGAGAAAGACCATTCCTGCTCAGGTGGCTTCAGGTTGCTATAGACTGATTAAATATGGCAGGGGTTATTGGAAATGTTCAGAGTTCAATTTTGGATCTGCGTTCTGGTTCAGGGAGCACTATTTCAGAGGAGAGGAACCCATCCAAACAGGCCTTAGACAGGATGAGAGACCTGCAGTTCCTCCTTGAGCCCTGTGCCGATCTCAGACCGCCGCAGAATTCATTTCCAGCTGCTGAACTGTGAGAGGAATTTCATAAAAACACAATATTAGAGAGGTATTGATATTGACTCAAGAGGCTTAGGCTCACAGCTTGTTTAGATCCTCCACCACTTCAGAGATGTAAGTGTGGCCAGGTTAATGCTCGGGTTTTGACTGTCGGATGCCTGGAGCGATAGAAATCATACAAATTTCCCATGCGGGTGTTTTGAATGTACCATTTGATTAACAGCAAAGAAACTGTATTGTGGCTATGTTATGATCACATGACTGGACCAATACTTCAGGACTCCGCTTATCTTGGGAGCCCACGATTATTTCACACTTTTCATCTTAAATTATTAATTGTTAACAAGTTTGTGGTCAGTAATTATTTTTTTAAAGGCTCGTATGCTCACAAAAGCTATCAAAAATGCTGTAAAATCAGTAATATTCTGAAATATTTTTACAATTTAAAATAGCTGTTTTCAATTTGAATATGTTTTAAAATGTAATTTATTTCTGTGATGCAAAGTGGAATTTTCAGCATCATTACCCCAGTCTTCAGTGTCCCATGATCCTTCAGAAATCATCAATCAATATGCTGATTTGCTGCTCAAGAAACATTCTGTTTTTTATCAGTGTTACAGTTTTAAAGTCTCTTATGCCTAAAAAAAAAATGCAGCAAATCAGTAATATTGTGAAATATTATTACAATTTAAAATAAATGTTTTCAGTTTGAATGTATTTTAAAATGTAATTTATTCCTGTGATGTAATGTTGAATTTTCAGCATCATTACTCCAGTCTTCAATGTCACATGGTCCTTCAGAAATCATTCTAATATGCTGATTTGCTGCTCAAGAAACATTTCTTATTATTATCAATGTTGAAATCAGTTGTGCTGCTTCATTTATTTGTGGAAACTATGATACAATTTTAATTTAGGGATTCTTTGATGAATAGAAAGTACGAAAGAACAGCATTTACTACATTCACTTTTGATCAATTTAATGCATTTTTTTCCTCGATAAAATTGAAAAAGTTAAAAAGTTTTGAATGATGTTGTATTCTATTATTAGATTTGCTGAAATATTATGAAAACTCATGCCCAAAGTCCAAGAACATGCATTTAAAAAAGTAGCAACTTTTGATGTCGTGACTTTAAACATAATAAAATAGACTGAAAAAGAATCAGATCATAACAACCTACAACATTATACAGCTCAACACAAATTCTAGGCTATTTATGCATGTAAAAGTGTTGGTGTGTGTTATTTCTGTGAGATTGTGTTTTACTAAAGCAGTTTATGCAGAGGTTGTCAGCATCAGATGTCCTGTGAACACTTCATACGCATGAATATAGCCAAAAGACATTTCTGACAGCTCAAAAATGCAGAAGCACTTAAACTAGCAGCATGAGGTGATTCTGCGTGCTTCTTCAAAGCGCCTGCATTCAAGCCTCCTACATGTGTTTCTCCTACGTCTGCTTCTGCCAATGTAAACTGAATGTTTGTGTTTTGGAACATAACCAGTTGATTTCAGCCCACTGTATACCTGTGATATTCCATCACTTTAATACAATGCACTGCGGGATGAAGCTGCAGCGGTTGGCGTAGAGGAGGTTTGCTGTGAAATTATTAAGGATGTGGGGCCTAAATTATTTATGTCGATGCTAAAAGGTTAGAAATCATTCAAAGACTCTTATGGCATCTCATAAATGTTACAGCTCTATACTACTCTCATCCTAAACCGACTGATATTTTGAGAAAACAAATGTATGCCAACACAAATCAGGTAACAGATTCAATTTATTTTTCGCAAACAAACCTTGATATGCTATTTGATATTGATAGTCAGGTGGAAATATATACAGTACATGCAAGATAGCTTTTATGCTCACAAAGGCTGCATTTATTTCATAAATAATGCACTACAAACTGCAAAATTGTGAAATATTATTACAATTTAAATTAAGTGTTTTCCATTGGAATATATTTTAAAATATAATTTATTCATGTGAAGCAAAGTGTTAAAAGTTACATTCATGTGAAGAAATCTGTTAAAAGTTACATTTTGTCAACTTTCAGGAGTAAACAAGCTTATAGATGACTTTCTTGATTTCTTAGGATTTGACAACAGCAAACACTCAAAAAAACTTGAAATTAGAAGAAATGACATTGTCACTTGCTCAATTTGATATCAAAATGGTCACCATCAGTATTTTGCAGACCAAAAGACATTTTAAAATGTCCCGCAAACCTCTTAAGAAGTACATCTTAGACAATCTCTGTACATTGTATTCGTGTACAATGGTTGATGCGATTATCTAAGCTAGATCAGAGATTGCCAGCTCTTCTTCAAGCGTTGTGAAAACCAGATGGCTGGAACGTAAAGAAAACACATCAGTCTGTGCACAATGATGGTGGTAATGCTGCTCCAGTGACACTACAGACATGAAATAGTTTTGTGAGAACGGCATTTGTAAAGCGCGTCTGTGCTGAGTTACACGTGTAAAGCAGCCTTTCAACCCCGGCCATCATTTTAAAGTACTATAATCACCAGCTCCAAAGGGCTGTTTAACATGATTCAATACAAAATGCCCTTTTCAAAGGAAGTCACGTCTTATCTGTAACGCAGCGATCGAGCATTTAGCAAGCAAAAGGCGGAAACACTTTTTTCCCCTTATTTCTAAAGCATTGCCCAGCTGAAAGCACTTCAAAACCAAGTGTCGAACGAAGAACAGGCAAATATATTTGTCCTCACTTACTATTTTTAAAAAAGGGGGTTAATAAAAGAGATATCTGGGGATGAAAGGTATTGGAGGAAAGTATGTTCCTTGCACTCTTCTGCTGCAACTTTGTAAGCTTTGATGTTGGAAACATGGCTTTTTCCTTTTCATTTTATGCATGAATGTGGTGTAGTAACAGTCAGTGCTCTTTCAGATGGAACTGGGCCTATTGCATTATCAGTGTTGCTTTGACATTAATAGGGATACTGTTGGCTGGATCTCTGTGCCTTCTGGTCGGAGCAGCTCTGAGGAGGACGCTTATTTTACATTAGGTTGCAATTTGACTTGCTAAAGCTAATTGCTAATGCATTGGAAATGGAATGGCTTCCATTTGCCTAAAGCATTTGGATTTAGCAGTGGGGGAAATGATGAAGCTATATAGAGAAAAAAGAAAGAATAAAAAAACATAATTTGCAGTGTTATTTTATTATCATTCATTTATGGGTTTTTAATCAGTTCTCATATATTTTTTTATTTTATTTTTAGTGTTTAGTTCAGTAATTTTGCTGTGATGCATTTTTTGCCATTTTTAGTATATATATATATATATATATATATATATATATATATATATATATATATATATATATATATATATATATATATATATTTGTATGTAGTATAGTTGTTACATTTTTGTTTAGATTTTATTCCAGTTTATTCCAACATTTATTTTAAGCAAAAAGTTAAGTGAATTATTTTAAGTAACATTTTTAATGGTTTTAATTTTAGTTTCTGTTTTAGTTAGCTATAATAAACTATATAATTAAGAGCTTTAAAGGTAGATTAGCAAAACAGCCTGTTTAATTGTCAAGGTCAGAGAGAGGGTGCAAAATGTAAGGTAGAACTGAAAATAACATTGTTTTTGATGGGGGAAAAAACCTTGCAAGAAGAAGTGTTGAATAAATGTGCACTTGATGGGCAAAATCATTTATTTATTTTATTTTTTTCTGAGAAACAGTACAATTACTCATTCTGTTTACTTTATTTGCTTTTAGCATTCATATAAAATTCATAAGAATGAACCATTCATAAATGCAAATGATAAATCTCAAAGCTAAAAGATTGCCATGAAACAACACAATTTGAGCCTTTGTATTCACTGTAAGTGAAACAAATTAACATAATGTCATTTCATTTAGATTTCTAAACTTTGTGCAGATGAAGAGTAGTATACTAATGTTAGTATACTAATGCATTTTAACATAACCTGCAATTATCTCACTGGGTCCACTAGCAGAAATACTTCACTTAATTGGCTGTTTCTTTAACTATGGCCACTTTTGGCTCTGTGCGCTTTTAAAAAATACAGTCACTTAAAGCACACTTTTTTTAGTTTATTTAATTTCCATAATTATGTCTAACAGTGGACATACATGCAGTTATGTCATTTGTAGCATTTTTTTTCTCATCTCTTATCTCTAAACCAACAACTATAGTTCACCCAAAAATGAAATTTTGCAGAAAATGTACTCATCCTCAGGCCATCCAAGATTTAGATGAGTTTCTTTCTTCGTGGGAACAGATTTGGAGAAATGTAGCATTACATCACTTGGATGAAATGGATCCTCTGCAGTGAATGGGTGCCGTCAGAATGGCAGTCCAAGAAAAATTCCATCCTCTATTGTCCTCTCACATCAAAATCCACCCATTTTTGGATGATTTTCACTTGTAAAAGGTGCTTGATCTGTGTATATTTCTCTCCTGATTCAGATCAGATGGGATGACTTTTTCACTGGATAAAACAATATTATGGATAGAGGAATTTGTTTCTTAAAAACACTTTTTAATTACTTGTGGATTATCGTGATGTTTTTACCAGCTGTTTGGACTCTCATTCTGATGGCACCCATTTCCTGGAAATTGATATGAATCATTTTCTCACAGTTACTGAAATGGTTAATTTGAGATTGTAACATACTATAGTTCTTTTTTCACTTTTTCAATTTTATGAATTGTTATATTTTAAGAATAAAATAATATTTTACTGATTATTAATATGTATATATTTGAAATGCATTCTACTATTAATGCTATTATTTACAGCATTGGAAGCCACATAAACACTGAAATCTGCAGTCTGAGTGCAAATAATGGTGTCAGAGCAATATCTCCATTACCCTTGAGCTAGTTATTGAGTCTGGGGAGATCCGATGCTTCCCGCTGTGCCTCCTTATGCTAGTCTTTCCCGCAATCAGCCACCTTCATATGCATCAGCACTTTAACGGTATTTAAGCAGAGTCAAAGGTTCTCACTGTTGCTGTTTTTAGCAGTTTGTAGTGTGATTTTAGCTCTCGGGTTCACCCAGGACGTCTCGTTCTGAATAACGGCACGAAGTTACAGAACTGCCGTTGTCCGGAAATTCGAACGTAGAGAGCTCGGCATGTGTTTTCAGCTCGCCTGGGGTTTGTGTTCTTTACTTGTGCCAAGAACCTTGTTTTGATCATGTCAGAAACTTCAAGCAATAACTTTTCGGGACATGCATGCAAAGAGCTTGCCATGAAAGAGTTACTCGAAAAGGATAATGTGTGTTTGTGGAAAATGAGGCGCACTCGAGTACAACATTATTATCCCTGCAAAATTGGTTTCGAGATTATCGATTTGCTTCACAAGGGCCCTTCAAAGATAAAACAGACATGACGGACAGCTACTCCGATTCCCTGAATACTGAGCGTTATTCATTGGCCTTGTCCGACGAGACTGGTTATCCTTCCTCATGCTGTCTAATTGAAATGCAGAGATGGTTTCGAGCTTTAGTGCTGGAGGTTTAGAACGAAGTAAAACACAACAGCATCAAAATAAATGGTATGACGTTAGTGCAAGGAGACTAATCAGTCAAGCATGACATTTCAAAGCCTTAAATAAGGCTTTTGTGTGATGGAACAGCGTGTTTATTATGGTCATGAGTGAATCACCACAACTAGCATGATAAGTTAATAAGGCGAGAGGTTAAAGAGTACAGACAATGGTAGTTGAGATGATGAAGAGCATGTTGAAGGGTGTCATGCACAGTGTGAAACAGAAATTAGTTGTTTGCTGTTACTGAAATTGCCATCTTAAAGGAATAGTTCACCCAAAAATGAAAAAGAATCATTATATTTACTCACCCTCATGTTGTTCAAAAATAATTTATTTCTTCTGCTAAACACAAACCAAACAGTTGACAGTAGCCATTGGCTTCCACAATATTTTTTTCCATACAGTACTATGGAAGTCTGTGGCTTCTGGCAACAGTTTGGTTACCAACATTCTTCAAAATAACAGTTATTTTGAAAGAAGACATTTTGAAGAATGTTGGTAATTGAAGATATTTTGAAAGAAGACATTTTGAAGAATGTTGGTAATTGAAGATATTTTGAAAGAAGACATTTTGAAGAATGTTGGCAAACAAACTATATATTTTGAAGATATTTTGAAAGAAGATATTTTGAAGAATGTTAGTAACAAAGGAAATTTTTAAAAGATATTTTGAAGAGTGTTGGTAATTAAAGATATTTTGAAAGAAGATATTTTGAAGAATGTTGGTAACCAAAGAATATATCTTGAAGATATTTTGAAAGAAGATATTTTGAAGAATGTTGGTTACCAAACTGTAGCTATCAACATTCTTTTAAAATATCTTCTTTTAAAATATCTTTTGTTACCAACATTCCTCAAAATGTCTTCTTTGGTTAACGACATTCTTCAAAATATATAAATATCTATGAAAATAAAAGTACAAATAGCTATTTAGTGATATATACAATCTCTGTGACATTAAATGACTCATATTGTGATATAGGAATGTGATTGTATCATGCATACGTTAACATTTGTTTGACTGTCACTCATGTGTCACAGTAAACACTTGTGCATCCTCAACCAATCCAGAAAGCATAAAAATATTATATCAGTAATATTTTTAACAATTAGTCATAATTTAATGTATATGTGTTCACGTCAGTTTTTCATGCTTTCAAAGTAGAAAGGGCAAAGATTATAGAAAGTTGGGCCAATGGAAGATTTCCCAGCTTTCATAACTGGTGTAATCCGATTTTATACTAGTACTGATGAGCAAATACATGCTGGTTTTGCAAGAAACATGCCTGTTGGATAGTAAATATGGATGCATAGTAAATTATAGAGTTTAGTCAGATTATACATCTTATTTTTGTTATACTAAAGATCCCATGAAATTAAAAGAGAAATTTGTGTGGCTTTTAGTACTTGGAGTTTAGCTTTAAGACCATCTGTATGGAAAGAAAATGGAAGAAAATAATTTCACAGGTTCTTCAATATCCCTTTTTGGCTTAAGTAAGGAATTTTTCATTCTTTGTTTGTGACAGAACCTAAAAATGTGCAGTCTATGTTTGTCACAAAGTTTGTACCCGTCATAATCTGAATATATTTGTTGTGTTGACATACAGTGTTCGCAAAGTCTTCATTTATGCATTATTTCAGATTTTGACTGCAATAGGAAGAGGTTGATCTACAGATGCGGTTTCCCACAACTAGTCGAAGCATTCCAGAAAGCGTTCATGTCTCAATGGAGGAAAAGCATCAAAGAATCCAACTGAATGTGAAATGCAACAAAAAAACAAAGAACTAAACATTCTGTTGAGAGTTTGTACTTTGTTTTGTAGCATATTTGCTTGAGAATCCAAACATTACCATAAACACTGTTCTCACTGGGTAATTCATGGGTTTTATCGGTCCTAACGGTGCAAAAACTGCGTATGAAAACTGAAGCAGCTGTAGCTGAGGCCCTAATGCAGTTTCCAACAAAACCCTGTTGAACTTCCCACACCATTTTTGCTGTGAATGATACCTCAAATCATGCAGAGAGGTGTGCTATTACTTTTCTAAGCAGTTGAACTTGATTTTCACTTGGCAGACAATAAAACAGACCAAAAAACGTTCAGTTAGTCATATCAAGTGCTGGCTAGCATGTAATCTGAATTACGTAATCAGATTCCAAAAATTAAGTACTTGTAATTAGATTATATTACATTTTAAAATGCTCATAATCAGATTACAGTTACTTTTTTAAAATGGTTTACATGATTACATATTATTCACACAATGGCAGTAAATTATTTATAATCTGTTGATCCCCCCGTTTTTTTTTTTTTTTTTTCTTTCTAAATGAACCTACAACTTATATACACAAGACTAATAATTATGCAAGTTAGTAAATAGCTATGAAATATTATGGCTTCATCATATCCAGTGACATTTACTAATTATTAATATTGGAAGCCTGGACAAAAATATTTCAAACATGAAAGACTTTGGCCATGTAATGTCATGTTTTCATGCTTTTTAATGTTTGTTCATGTGATGTAAGGATTCCCAAGCTTCTTTTGTGGGCCGAACCCCTTTGACCAAAAACTTATGTGCCTCTGAGATTTCAATAATTTAACAACATATTTGCATGTTCAAAGTTCTCTGATGTCAGTGGACACAGTCACATTGGTTGCATTGAAAAATTTTAATTCATTTTAATTTGACATTTTTATGATTTCATTAATTATTAGCTTTTCATCAACACCCTGCAGTTTTTTCATGAACCCCAGTTTGAGAAACCCTGCTGTAATATAATGTTTAATGCATTTCATGATATTGATGACAAAGAAAGAAATATATTTTCTTTCCTTTTTTTTATCAATAAGGTACAAAATAATCACACTGATAAATGAGTTCAAATGTAATCTAAAAGTAATCAAAAGTAGTCAGACTACATTACCTAATATGTGTAATCCAGATTATGTTACTATCTACAATTTTCGTCATGCAATTTGTAATCAGTAACGGATTACAATTTGTAAGTAATCTACACAGCACTGGTCATAGAGACCAGAATATCACAGAAAACGCAACTGTATTTCAACGAAAAAGCTATAATTTTCTTGATGCATGAGAATATTTGAGCACATTTTAAAAGTTTAGGCCGTGGAGGCTTTCATTAACCAGAACTGCTTTGAATGTCATGACCAGAGCACAAACTGCCTCTTTGTTTTTTTGTGTATGCGAAGTGTGCATAAAACATTAGTGTGTATGCAAAATGTCATGAGTGGGCAATGGAGTTTTTATGAATTACAAAAGTACATTCTTCATTCAAACACACACAAGAACCTCTTTTATAGTAGGACAATGTTATGCTCTGGCCAAATTGTATTATATTTGTCATGTTTTATGCAGATAAAAAGTTTTTGCATCAGTCAGACCCTGCACACCTGCCCACCGCATGAATTGGGCTGAAAGCGAGATGTTTAATAAATAATGCACAAGTGCTTTTTATATATAAAGGTCTGTGCTCTGTTCATTGGTTTTAGGCCGTTGGTAATATATTGCCGGTGTCTGTGTATGCATTCATTATTTTGTAAGAGGTCGAACTGATTTTTTTCCCCTTTCCAGTACCGAATAAATCACAGCCGCCCACCCTCGATTCACCCAAAAGTTAATTCCCCTCTAGCCCACCCAGCGTTTGGAATTATTTTACAGAGAGAGCCTTTGAAATATAGTTGCACCATAACAATAACAGCCACCAAGAGCGGCTTAATGAAATATTTATCAGGGATTTGTGGATTGAGGCTATTTTAATTAGCATTTGCTAAAGAGGCATCTCTGTAGATTTATGAAATAGCTGCGTCTTGCCAGTCAGCGTTTGCCGGTGTCATTTGCGTCGGGCCGCGCGGTGGGGTGTGTGTCCTCGTGCGTGCCGTAAACACTGAAGTGTGTGTGTGTGTCTGTGTAAGGGCCGTGCAACATTCAGAATGAATTGAGAATGGCATTTAAATTACAATTCAGTTCATGAATTTTAATTGAGGTAGAAAGTTGAATGCAGAATTGCAGTTTGAGATTGAATGTAGACAGAGAGATGACACGAGACTTATAGGACTTACAATAATGTGTTTGGTTAGTAACACAGTTGACAAAACTTTTGCATACATAAAAAGTATAAAAAAAAATTAATGTAAAGAAAAATGTAAAGTTTGTTCTCAAGTAATTAAATATATATTAATTAATCAAATATAGATAATATTGACTTTAACATTTCCTACTCTTTATTTTGAACTGGAGAACCATTTACTTCAAAAAGTGCATCCTATGATTCAGTTATTTAGTTTGCTTAAAACTGACTTATAGTTATAATATGTAATAAATAGTTATAATATGCTTTCCCTTAATAGATAAATTATGATATCTTTAAATAAAATCGTTAGGGGAAAAAAGATAATTATCACCAATGGAAAACACAGTTTAAAAACATTATTTTTCTAAAGTGTTTATAGATTGTATAAATAAGCTTAATATACAGTAGATAATGTTGACTTTAACCTTTTTTATTCATTTTGAACTGGAGTCAAGAACAGACCCCGCAAAAACTGTAATTTAAGGGACATCAAAGCAATCGTAAGGTGTACAAAATATTTATTTATTATGTTTATGTAATATCTAATATGTTTTATAATATGCTAATCTAATTTTAACTTCAATTTAATTATTATATGACTTTAATGTAGATCATTTTCTTTTTATTTTATGATTTTGACCACAAGAACCATTTACTTTAACAACAGGCATTGCACAATCTGTCATTTAACAGACATTAAGGCAATTTTAACCAAAGTAAAGGAGTGCACAAAATATTTTTGTGAGAGTATAAAATTCTTTCCCTTAATGGATAAAATATGATTTCTGTGAAGAAAATTGTTAGAAAAAAATATAACTTTCGTCAAATGTACCCTAAATTGACAGATAGATAGAGAGAGAGAGAGAGAGATTGATTGATTGATTGATTGATTGATTTTCTCCAGAAAATGTACAAA
This sequence comes from Spinibarbus caldwelli, assembly GCA_039654775.1. Taxonomy (NCBI): domain Eukaryota; kingdom Metazoa; phylum Chordata; class Actinopteri; order Cypriniformes; family Cyprinidae; genus Spinibarbus; species Spinibarbus caldwelli. The sequence continues at coordinate 28,509,706 of CM077249.1, forward strand.
TCTTGTTCTCTAATTAAAAAGGGAAACCCAGTTTAATATATGAGTTTAATCCTGATGTCTAAAAGTATCCAGGTTAATGTGGAGCATTTCTCTAATTCACTAACACCACACAGATTCTGCCTGGATGAGTATTTGGCTTTTTGAAATGGATTATTTAATTTGAAGGGATGCTGAAATATGACGATGACAGCCCGTGTTGGTGGGAACAGCATGCACAGTCAAGCAGGGCTACGCTTTGGTGACATTGGCGAGCTGTAAATGGGATGAACGACATTACAGGGAGATAAACCTGCCCATCTGATGGATTAAAGCCACTTTGACATTTCGAATCAAATTGTGAATTTAAAAAGCAGCCATGTCAGCAATAATGCAGCACATGCTGTTAAGCAGGATGCAGCTGTTTACCTCCATGGATTTCCTAAAGGCTGGTTTTCTGCACCGCAAGATGAAGAAAACACATAAACCGCACAATTTAAGACAATATTCATTGCGGTTAACAGTCAACGGATGATGTTATCTGGCACATGTTTGAGAGTTTATAGAGTCTGACGTTCATCACATTCAAACCGATGCAATCTAAAAGCAGAAAGACGGGAAAAGCATATCAGATGGTTCTTATAATCTTCTGGCGAATAAGAGGAAAAGCTTACTAAAGGCTTTTGGTATAGGAGGAGACTGTTTCTGTCTGTGTTGAATAATAGATTGAAATGATTGTTAAATGTGATTTTGCCAAAGGCTGAAGGCTTGTCAGAAACTTGTTAACTGTCAGCTGCCATCAAACAATGTTTTTATGTGTGATAACTTGCTGCCATCATGGTGTGGAGTTCAATAACTGGTTCTAAATGAAGAAGGATGGGTTAACAGATGTTAATGCAGTGTTAATTTCATTTAACAATGACTTGGAATTTTACTTCCTACTTTCATTTAATGATTATATACAGAAAATGTAAACGTAATAATAAATAAATAATGTTTGGTGTATATATATATATATATATATATATATACAGTGGGTATGGAAAGTATTCAGACCCCCTTAAATTTTTCACTCTTTGTTATATTGCAGCCATTTGCTAAAATCATTTAAGTTCATTTTTTTCCTCATTAATGTACACACAGCACCCCATATTGACAGAAAAACACAGAATTGTTGACATTTTTGCAGATTTATTAAAAAAGAAAAACTGAAATATCACATGGTCCTAAGTATTCAGACCCTTTGCTGTGACACTCATATATTTAACTCAGGTGCTGTCCATTTCTTCTGATCATCCTTGAGATGGTTCTACACCTTCATTTGAGTCCAACTGTGTTTGATTATACTGATTGGACTTGATTAGGAAAGCCACACACCTGTCTATATAAGACCTTACAGCTCACAGTGCATGTCAGAGCAAATGAGAATCATGAGGTCAAAGGAACTGCCTGAAGAGCTCAGAGACAGAATTGTGGCAAGGCACAGATCTGGCCAAGGTTATAAAAAAATTCTGCTGCACTTAAGGTTCCTAAGACCACAGTGGCCTCCATAATCCTTAAATGGAAGACGTTTGGGACGACCAGAACCCTTCCTAGAGCTGGCCGTCCGGCCAAACTGAGCTATCGGGGGAGAAGAGCCTTGGTGAGAGAGGTAAAGAAGAACCCAAAGATCACTGTGGCTGAGCTCCAGAGATGCAGTCGGGAGATGGGAGAAAGTTGTAGAAAGTCAACCATCACCGCAGCCCTCCACCAGTCGGGGCGTTATGGCAGAGTGGCCCGACGGAAGCCTCTCCTCAGTGCAAGACACATGAAAGCCCGCATGAAGGACTCCAAGAGAAATAAGATTCTCTGGTCTGATGAGACCAAGATAGAACTTTTTGGCCTTAATTCTAAGCGGTATGTGTGGAGAAAATCAGGCACTGCTCATCACCTGTCCAATACAGTGAAGCATGGTGGTGGCAGCATCATGCTGTGGGGGTGTTTTTCAGCTGCAGGGACAGGACGACTGGTTGCAATCGAGGGAAAGATGAATGCGGCCAAGTACAGGGATATCCTGGACGAAAACCTTCTCCAGAGTGCTCAGGACCTCAGATTGGGCCGAAGGTTTACCTTCCAACAAGACAATGACCCTAAGCACACAGCTAAAATAACGAAGGAGTGGCTTCACAACAACTCTGTGACTGTTCTTGAATGGCCCAGCCAGAGCCCAGACTTAAACCCAATTGAGCATCTCTGGAGAGACCTAAAAATGGCTGTCCACCAACGTTTACCATCCAACCTGACAGAACTGGAGAGGATCTGCAAGGAGGAATGGCAGAGGATCCCCAAATCCAGGTGTGAAAAACTTGTTGCATCTTTCCCAAAAAGACTCATGGCTGCATTAGATCAAAAGGGTGCTTCTACTAAATACTGAGCAAAGGGTCTGAATACTTAGGACCATGTGATATTTCAGTTTTTTCTTTTTTAATAAATCTGCAAAAATGTCAACAATTCTGTGTTTTTCTGTCAATATGGGGTGCTGTATGTACATTAATGAGGAAAAAAATGAACTTAAATGATTTTATATATATATAAATTAAATAAAATGTGATTAAATTATTAATTAATGAAATTAATACTTGTAATTAATTGAATTAAATGAATTTAATTCAATTAATTACAAGTATTACTTTCATTAATTAACAATTAATTACAAATATTAAAAATATTTAAATGTAATTATTTTTTATATATTTTTACAATTTTATATATTTATAAACTTAATAGATTTGATATAAATTCTATTATATATTCTATTTATTTATAGCCCTATTGTAAATACGTGCACACAGAATCTTGTCTCAGTTTAAACTATGAAAAACCCATGTATGACCCATAAAATATGATTAAACTGGTACAGACCACATGCATGCATTTTCTGTAATGATAAATAGTCATTTCTTTTTCACTGATGTTCAAATCTTTACAGATATTGAGTTTCATCATTCAGTGCTTTACAATCGATTGCTGTTCCTCTAATAATCAGTGAACCTAAGGGCATGCTGTATATATTCATCATATAAACGAGGCCCCCCAGCAGCAGCCTGCTGTACATTTTAGGTATAAGTTATTTATCTTCTCATTATCTCATGTTATTGCCTAGCAACAAGGGAGCTATTTCTGCAAGTGTTTAATGGTCAGCAATGCGCTCATATCGTGTGTGTGTGTGTGTGTGTGTGTGTGTGTGTGTGTGTGTATACTGTATATGTACTTACACACATTATTTACTTTTAGAAATTTAATGTGCAGTTTAATGAGGTCATGTGGCAATGTAAGTATGTATAGTAATGTGGCAATGTATAGTAATATTTAATTGTAATGTATAATAAAAGTAATATTTTGATTACTATTTCTATACAATGTATAGTAATACATTGTAATACTAGTACATAGTAATACATAGTAATACTATACAATGTATAGTAATAGTAATATTTTGACAAATATTTTAATTAATTGGAAAGTGATATCTCTGTTTTTAATAGATGTTTTTACACAAATTAATTTGTGAATTATGTGTAAAATAATGAGGTCATATGACAACCATGTAGTTTACTACTGTTTCTTTATCACATTTTCTGTTACATAATTTTTAATATATTATTTTAAACTAGTTTTTTTTTTTTTTTTTTTTTTTTTTTTTTTTTACATTTTCCGATGAGTGGAAGTGATGCTCAATCATCTTAAAGTCTGGAAATAGATATAATTTTTTTCCTCATTTTAATGTACACAAATCCATTTTTTTGAGTCATCCTGCATTTCCATGGCACAAAAAGTGCAATAATTGTTACATGGCAAAGTTTAATACTTCGTTTTAGGGGGTTTGTTTAATATGACCAATAGTAAGAGTGACATAGCAAACACCACTAAATAATTTTTTTTTGTTTTTTGTTTTTTGTTTTTTTATGCATTGCAAAACAGGATTGTTATAATCAAAGCAACACTATAGAATTTTAGATGAAAACTCAATGTTAGACCATATATGAACTAGCTTGCAAAAAATAGACAATAACTTTCAAAAACAAAACTTTTACTGGCCTTTGCACAACATGAGGTAATAGATATTGACAAATCCAAACAGAGAATCAATTTACTGAGGGACAGGAAAGTCAAACAACACATATGAAATGTTCAGTTGATGTACTTTTCTCTGCCTTCATATCATATCAGGACAAATGCATCTGAGAGCTAAAAAAAAATCGACTTTCATAACTACCATACAGGGAAAAAAACAACAAAAAACAAAATATCCATTCGCTGCTGCCTGCATCTTGCCTAATAAACTTTATAACAAGATCTGCAGGTACAGCAATGCATGTCGCAAGAACAAATAAAACCGTTTTCCGATGATATTTTTCTTGCTATCTCGGTGTATTCTACTGAGATTTCTGATATATTGGAATATATTTCTCTTGATCTACTTAGGAAATAACAAAAAGCCACTTAAGATATTGAACCATCTGCCTGATTAATATAAGGAGCAAAATAAGGAGACTGTCAGTAAAGAATAAAGTAAACAAACACAAAAAAAACAGCTTTCAGACCCACATTTTCATTCTGCTGGCATGGTGTGCGTATACATGACATGCTCTCTCTGGGGCTTTGGCAAATGTGGGCACTTCTTTGTTTGGTTTCACAGACTTACTCATTCACTGCCTGAATATTTAAACATGGTGGGAACGTTGATGCAGCCACTACTGGGTAGTTTCAAAGCAATGGTTTTTTGTCATCAATTTGAAACTAAAAATCATGTTTGTTTTTTTTTAAATCATCAGGATTTTCAATGTGTCTATTCTTCACACAAAGCCAGTATATGACTTCATGATATAGTGTATACTACTACACATTTTTTATCTGAACTTGACAGAATGGTCAGTCTATGCCTTTATTGTAATAAATAAAAAACACTGTAGTCATTCTACCTTATATTTCTCTTTGTGTTGCATGGGAAAAAAAAGAAAGTCAGACATGTGGGTGAATAAATAATGTCAGTTTTCTTCCACTTAAGGAGCCATTCTGTGTCCTAAAGTATCATGTTGATTCACTCATATTAAAATATTTTAACATTTAAAAAATTAGATTTAGAAAATTTAGAAAATAATTATGATTTAAAAATAAATAAATAAATAATAACATATTATTATGTTATTAATTATGTTAGTAATAATAATGGTGGTTGTTGTTGTTATAAATAATAACTTTATAGCTGCTGTTGTTATTTTTTAATTTAGAAAATAATTATGATTTAAAAATAAATAAATAAATAATAACATATTATTATGTTATTAATTATGTTAGTAATAATAATGGTGGTTGTTGTTGTTATAAATAATAACTTTATAGCTGCTGTTGTTATTTTTAATTTAGAAAAACGTTTTATTATTATTATTATTATTTTATAAATATGTATATATACAATTTTATTCACATTTTTTATATTTTAAACTCATTTATTTATTAATTTATTAAAATGTATTCATTTAGAAAATATTTTTCAATTATTTTATAATAAATATTATTGTGTTATTAATTGTTAGTAATAATAATAGTTATTATTATTATTATTATTATTATTAAATACTAACTTTTATATACATAAATTATATACATATGTATAAATAATTGTAAATGATGCTTACATTAGGGCAAAAAAAATCCAATAATAATGGTAATTAAAATCATAACTCTTATTGTTGTTGTTGGAAAAATATTTAATTCATTTTGAACGATGCAGGTTGAGTAAATCATGACAGAATTTCCAGTTTTGAGTGAACTGTTCCCTCCAGAAACCTGCAGTGATGTGGCTACAGTATATGGAGATATCAGCTACCGTACATACAGTCCCACTATCAGATCCGGCATGAGGCCAGTGGAGGGTTGATGTATCTGTACACGCGTTTTTGCCCATCTGTTCTTCAGTGCAGAAAACGCACACCAGAGATAGTGATATCATATGCTATCTTGCTCAAGACAAGAACAGAACGCTCTGTTTGAGACAAGACAAGCGTAGGTCAGGTTTTTTTGTTTTTTTCAAGCCCCATTGTTAGGTAAATTTAGCTGTTTTAGAAAAAAGGCTTTAAAGAGGATTCAAAAGCACCATAACAATATTTCCTCACACAAAGCTATCATTTGCATTCAGATGACTTAAAATACAGTGGACATTGTCATATGGACTATTTTGTGATGCTATAATGATGCTTTTGAGTCTTTTTTGTCCACATTCATTATAATTGTATGCAAATTGTATGTAATTGTATGCATTTGAGTACAAATCCTCAACATCCACCTTCTGTATTCCCTGAAAGGAAGAAAATCATACAGATTTAGAACAACATGATGATGAATAAATGATTACTGCAATATAAATCTTACTGAATGCTATACCGGTCAAAACTTCGGAATAATTAAGAGATTTTATGTTTTTGAAGGAAGTCTCTTATGCTCAACAAGGCTGTATTTAAAGTAATGAAAAATATAGTAAAACAGTAATATTGTGAAATAGTATTAAAATTTTAAAGAACTGTTTTTTGTTTCAATATATTGTAACGTAATTTATTCCTGTGATGCAATGCTGAATTTTCAGCATCATTAATCCAGTCTTCAGAAATCATTTTAATAATATGCATCATGATTTCCACAAAAGATATGAAGCCGCACAACTGTTTTCAACATTAATAATAATCAAATTATTTCTTGAGCTGCAAATCAGCATATTAGAATGATTTCTGCGGATCATGTGACACTGAAGACTATAGTAATGATGCTGAAAATTCTGCTTTGCATCACAGGAATAAATTACATTTTACAGTATATTCAAATGGAAAACAGTTATCTTAAATTGCAATAATATTTCACTATATTTTGATCAAATAAATGCAGCCTTGGTGAGCAGAAGAGAGAGATTTGTCAATGTGTGAGTAGTGGGAAAGAAAAAACACAACGTGTAAACTTGCAAGTGGACCCGAGAGACCACAGGCGATCAACACTTTAATGTCATTGTGCGACACAATTAATTCCATTTTCTGAGCTACTAGTTTTAGATTGCTTATCAAACTGCTCATTCAGATCGTTTCCCTCTGCACTGCATCAAGGGTCAGGCCGCAGCCGAACGCTTTTCCCGTGGTGAAGATGGAGAGAGAGAGACAGCGAGCATACGCCTAAGTGATTAAGAGAAACGCTAAAGGAAAAAGACGTTGGTAATAAAGGACGGGCTAAAAAGGCAGAAACGAATCCGAGACGGTTCTCCCGCGGCCGCCACGCTGGCATATTAACGGTGTGCCGCGGCGTCCCTTTGTCGGTGGGAGAATTCAGCGTGCGGCCGTGGCGTGTAGGGCCTGTCCGCTGTGGCAGTGAGGAAACTTGGACAGCCTGCTATTAGAATCACTGGCCATCATGTGTCCCAGCATGCAGCATGGCATACTAATGACTCAGACATGACCGTCTGACGTTGTGAGATGAATGACTGAAGGTGCTTTCAGGGTGAAGCTGGTGTTATCTGAAAGGGAATATTAGCAGAAACACGGACATCTGCTTAGAAATATCAAATATTTGACAGAGAGTACACAGGGTGTGTTTGAAATGGAAATAGCACACTGCTTATTCTGAACTATGCCTACTGAATGCTATTTTTAGTAGTGCTTGCTAAGGGAGGTGTGTAGTAACTGATTGCATGTAATCTCAGATCTGATCAGAATCAAGTACCAATTAGAGTATAATACTTTTTAAAATGCTCATCAGATTACAGATTACTTTTTTTTGGATTACATGATTACATATTATTCACACAATGGCAGTAAATTAGTCATAATTTAATGAATGGACCTAATTCTTCTTTTTTCACTTTTAAATGTTCCTTTCTAAAAATTCTACTGTGTCGTATCATTTTGCTTTGACTATATTCACAAATGTCATGTAAAAAAAAAAAAAAAAAAAAAATTGCAAACCATGATTCTGAATGTAAGGGATAGTAGCACCTCTCAAGCAATTAGACCGTTTATGAAAAATAATTATGCAAGTTACTAAACACTGGTGATGTATTTGAACACTATGTCATCTTCATATCCAGTGATCTTCAGTAAATGTTGATTCTGGAAGTCTGGACAAAAATATTTCAGACCTGGAAGACTTTGGGTGTGTAATTGCTGTTTTCATGTTTATTAAAGTTTGTTCATGTAATGCAGGGATTCCCAAATGTTTTTGTCAACTAAACACCTTAAAATAAAATATTTACTTGAAATATCTCTGAGGAAGGTTGCATTTACATGCAGGTAAACAAATAAAATATTTAGATTTTTAATGTTTGAGTGTTTAAATTATTTATATTTTACATTTTTTATGATTTAATGAATTATTAGCTTTTTATCAACTCACTATTCAATATTTATTCACTACCAACTTGCTAATATAATGTTTAATCCATTTTATGATGTTGATATCAAATGGAATTTTCTTGCTCTTTCCTTTTTTATATCAATGTGGTACATTTAAAGGGTTAGTTCACCCCAAAATGAAAATTATGTCATTAATTACTCACCCTCATGTCGTTCCAAACCCGTAAGACCTTCGTTCATCTTCGAAACACAAATTATATTTTTGATTAAATCGGAGAGCTATCTGACCCTCCATAGACAGCAACGCAACTGAAATGTTCCCGGGTCCAGAAACGTAGTAAATACATTGGTAAAACAGGTCCATGTGACATCAGTGGCTCAACTTCAGTTTTGCAACGCTACGAGAATACTTTTTTTTGCACAAAGAAAACAAAAATAACAATTTACTCAACCATTCTTCTCCCCCAAGTTACGTCTTCCACCATTTTAGAGCCACTTTTTTGTTCTTCTGTGCCACCTCTGTAGTACAAATTAATGTTTTATTAATACTAATTTCATATGATTGGTAACTTGTTTGTCTTATTCTACTTCTTATTATATTGTTTTAAGTAGAAATATTTAAAAGCTTATAAACATAAACTTTTGAATTTGACATAGATGAAAATGATGCCATTGCAAAGGTAAAAAGAAACCCCTGTAGTCACTTTAAGGAGTGAAATATCACCTCGTATTAGGAAGGCTAATTTTTGATCAGAATTTTTGATTATTGATCAGAAGGTGCTCCTAAATTTTTTAAATTAGGAGGACAAGCGCTCCTAAAAAGAAAAATATAGCCATGTGCCATGTGTAACAGTATATTAGATCCACGCATCAGGTCTTAAAGAGACAGAAGCCTAAATAAACCTGCTGCTGTCTTTTCATTATACAGTTAAAACTATCCAGTGTTATTTTACAGTTGAATAGACTATAGTTAGACCTAACTGAAAAAGTACTGTTAATTTAATTTTTTGTTATTTTATTTTATTTTATTTTTTTTTTTTTATATATTTTTTGTTATTGGTTGTCATTAATTTATTTGTTCTTATTTTATAATTTACTATTTACTTGTCTTTTTTAGTTAAAATAAATGCAATTGTGAGTGCAAGTGATTCTTGGGTGGGGAGGGGGCATGGTCCATGGGAAATAGTCCTGCCACCACAGTTGGAAAAAATCCTAGAGGAATACATTTAATAAAATTATAAAAAAAAAAAAAAAAAAGAAAATGCCCCTGTAAATCACTTTGAGTCAAATGTCACCTCATTGTAACGGGGCTGATGAGACGTGAGACACGTGGATTCATATGCAAGCTTTTATTTAAAGACATGGTCATAAATACAGGCAGGGTCGAAACAGTGGCAAACAGGTATGGCAGGGACAAGACAAAGAGTAATCCTATGGTAAGCGTGGGTCCTCGATCGGCGAACAATATCCAACAGGGCAAGGCAGAGCAATAATCCAGGTACACAGCAATAATCCAAACGAGGTGCAAACAGAGTCCGAACGGCAAGGCAAGGGTTAATCCAGGAAACACGGGCAGAAATCGAAACACGAGAAAACAGGCAAGGCAAGACTAAGACAACTAAGAGGGCTTCGTAGGGTAGCTATCACTAGGATATTTGCGTACAATACTCGGCAGTGAGGGAGAGGAAGTCCAAGGCTTATAAAGAGTGTCTGATGGGATTCAGCTGTGCATGTGTGATCAGTGCATTCAGCTGTGTATGTGCAATCAGTACAATGGATGATGGGAATTGTAGTTTGAGGTGATGTGCACCAGTAGTGTAGTGCATAGTCAATGTGGTGAGCGAGTGACCTCTGGTGGTGGGTAAACGGAAGTTCATAGGCCGGATTCGTGACACTCATATTAGGAAGGCTAATGTTTGATCAGAATTTTTTATTATTGATTAAAAGTTGCACCTAATTTTTTTTAATTAGTAGGACAAGTGCTCAAACACTGCTCTTAAACTGGTTGTGTGACAGGTATGGCTGTGGAATGGGGCTTGGCCGAGGAAAAATTTTTTTTTTTTTTTTTTGCTTTAACCCCTGTAAAATGAGTAACCTAGATTATGTTACTAGCTACAGTTTTCATCATGTAATCTATAATCAGTAACGGATTACAATTTATAATCAACCCAACTGTGGAGGTGTGTTTTATTTTACTAAGTGATCCTTTTTATGCATATGGTTATGTGTACACTCTCAAATAAAAAAGGTACAAAATCGGTCAGCTGGGGCAGTACCCTTTCCAAAAGTCCTAATATGTACACTCAAGTTATTAACATGGAGTGCTGAGTATATTACTTACAAATTGTAATCCGTTACTGATTACAAATCACATGACAAAAATTGTAGTTAGTAAAATAATTTGGATTACACATATTATGTAATGTAGTCTGACTACTTTTAGATTACTTTTGACCTAACTTGTTTATCACATAGACTTGAATGTGATTATTGTGTGCCATAATGATAAAAAAAAAAAAAACACACAAAAAACAAAGAGAAAGAAAATATATTTCATTCTTTGTTTTCAATATCATTAAATGCATTAAACATTTCATTACAGCAGGGTTTTCAGCAAACTGGGGTTCATGAAAAAAAAACAAAAAACTGTAGGGTGTTAATGAAAAGCTAATGATTAATGAAATCCTAAAAATGTCAAATTAAAATGTATTAAGATTTGTCAGTGCAACCAATGTGACTGTGTCCACCGACATCAGAGAGCTGTGAACATGTGAATATGTTGTTAAATTATTGAAATCTCAGGGGGACTATAGTAAATATTTTTAAAGTGGTTCGGCTCACAAAAAAGCTTGGGAATCCCTACATTAAATAAGCAAACATTAATAAACATTAAAACATGAAATTATATGTCATCCTGGTTTGAAATATTTTTGTCCAGACTTCCAATATTCATAATTAGTGAAGGTCACTGAATATGAGGAAGACATAGTATTTCGCTAGTAACGTCTCGGTTACGTATGTAACCCTCGTTCCCTGAAGGAGGGAACGGAGACGTCACGTCGGATGACCGACGAAATTGGGATCTCGCCAGAGAGACCAATCCACTTCGAGTGTAACTAAACGAGCCAATGGACATTGGCATGCGATTATTGCATCCAGCTGCCGCTGATCACAGCGTGAGCATAAGAGGCAGCTGATGCACCGCATCAATTATGTTTTCGCTGAGGAGCCGAGCCGGCGACCCGGCAGCTCAGCGGTGGTACAGCGACTGTGGCGACGGGACGTGACGTCTCCGTTCCCTCCTTCAGGGAACGAGGGTTACATACGTAACCGAGACGTTCCCCTTTCAGTCGGTCACTCCGAGTCACGTCGGATGACCGACGAAATTGGGATCCCTACCAAAGCGCCACAGGAGCTGCCCCTTCCAGTGCCCTGTGTAGGGCTCCTGACCCTTCCTATAAGGCAGACGATAGGACCGGGCTCTACACAGAGAAGGTCAACTACTGGTGTTCCTTGAACAACCCAAACAGTAGGACTAGGATAACACTGGGAAGCGTGCCCTTCCACTTGGAAGAGGCACACTGCGGAGTCACCTCCTCCCAGAGGGGGTTAAGTGACATTCAAACATGTGAAGTAACCCCGAAGGGCCCTATTGCACATGGAAGTCTCTGAGATGGCTCAGGCTGCATCTTTAGAGATGGCAGAACGTGGTCCGCCAGGGGAAACATGGCTCTAATAAGAATACCGTGGAATACACATATGGGATCCCGACAGGGTCTCTCATATGGGCACTAGCCTCGCACCAGATTTCAAGAATTCATTGGCTGAAGGCCTGGCGCCGGACGCCCCACCGCGTCTGGACGCCGGAGTGCTGGAGGACTCAACAGGGTTTGCCTGGTTAAGGAACTCTCTGGAGAATTAGGCGTAAGGACGCCGCAAGCCGACTCTGAGCCGGCCCTCTCAGTGCCACTACCCGTTTGAGGTGAGAACACAGGAGGAAACCGGTTCGACACGTAGGCTATAAAACCTAGCGAACGTGTTGGGAGTCGCCCAACCCGCAGCTCTACAGATGTCTGCTAGCGAGGCACCACGAGCCAGCGCCCAGGACGATGCGACACCCCTAGTGGAGTGAGCACGCAACCTGAGTGGGCAGGGCACACCTTGTGCTTCGTAGGCCAAGGTGATGGCATCCACTATCCAGTGGGCCATCCTCTGCTTGGAGACAGCCTTCCCCTTCTGCTGTCCTCCGTAACAGACAAAGAGCTGTTCTGAGGTCCTGAAGCTCTGAGTTCTATCCACGTACTGACGCAGTGCGCGTACAGGACAGAGCAAAGCTAGGGCTGGGTCTGCCTCCTCCAGGGGCAGCGCTTGCAGGCTCACTACCTGGTCCCTGAAGGGCGTGGTAGGAACCTTGGGCACATAGCCGGGCCGGGGCCTCAGTGTTGCACTGGAGTCAGCCGGCCCAAACTCAAGGCACGACTCGTCGACCGAAAATGCCTGCAGGTCCCCCACCCTCTTGATTGAGGCCAATGCAGTCAGGAGTAGGGTTTTCATAGAAAGAAACTTCAACTCGACTGACTGCAACGGCTCAAAGGGGGCAGTTTGTAGGGCTCTTAGCACCAAGCCAAATCCCAAGAGGGAAGGGAGGGAGGCCTCGGAGGATTTAACCTCCTGGCCCCCCTAAGAAACCTGACGACCAGATCGTGCTTCCCCACCGACCTCGCCTCTATGGGGTCGTGGTGGGCAGAAATAGCAGCAACATATACCTTAAGGGTGGAGGGGAACAGCCTACGCTCCAACCCTTGTTGCAAAAAGGAAAGCACGGCTCTGATCGAACATCTCCGGGGGTCCTCCTGGTAAGAGGAACACCATTCGACGAACAGGTTCCACTTCAGCGCATAGGCCCGTCTTGTGGACGGTGCTCGTGCTGAAGCGATAGTGAGCGCTACCTCCTGGGGCAGGTCACCTAGAACCTCCGCGTCCCGTCCAGGGACCACACATGAAGTTTCCACAAGTCTGGACGCGGGTGCCAGAGGGTGCCCCGTCTCTGAGAAAGCAGATCCTTCCTCAGAGGAATCGGCCAGGGAGGGGCTGTCGCGAGGAGCATGAGTTCCGGGAACCAGGTCCTGTTGGGCCAATATGGAGCCACTAACAGGACCTGCTCCTCGTCCTCCCTGATCTTGCACAATGTCTGTGCTAGCAGGCTCACTGGGGGAAACGCATACTTGCGCAAGCCCTGGGGCCAGCTGTGTGCCAGTGCATCCGTGCCGAGCGTTGCCTCGGACAGGGAGTAGAACCACTGGCAGTGGGTGGTTTCTGGAGATGCAAACAGGTCTACCTGAGCAACTCCGAACCGACTCCAAATCAGCTGGACCGCCTGGGGATGGAGTCTCCACTCCCCAGGAAGTGCCGCTCGAGGCAGCTCGTCGGCCGCCTGATTGAACACTCCTGGGATGTGGATGGCACGAAGGGACCTCAGATGCTTCTGACTCCAGAGGAGGAGGTGGCGGGCGAGTTGCGACATGCGACGGGAGCGCAAACCGCCTTGCCGGTTGATATAGGCAACGGTCGCAGTGTTGTCCGTACGGACCAGAACGTCCCTGCCCTGAAGGCGCCCTCTGAGGCGGCACAGGGCAAGGCGTACTGCCAGCAACTCAAGGCAATTGATATGCCAACGCAGAAGGGGGCCCGTCCAAACCCCTGATACTGCGTGCCCGTTGTACGTGGCACCCCAGCCGGTGGCCGAGGCATCCGTGAATACCACAGCATGCCTGGATACCTGCTCCAGGGGCACTCCTGCCCGAAGGAACGAAGGATCTGACCACGGGCTGAAGGTCTTGCGGCAGGCCGGTGTAATCTGAACCCGGTGAGTACCGCGTTTCCACGCCCACCTCGGGATTCGGCCATGGAGCCAGTGCTGAAGCGGTCTCATATGGAGCAGACCGAGCGGAACTATGGCCGCAGCTGCAGCCATATGCCCCAGGAGCCTCTGAAAGAGTTTCAGTGGGACCGCTGTCCTGCCTGATAAAGTCTTGAGGCAGTTCAGCACCGGCTGAGCACGTTCCTGGGTGAGGCGTGCTGTCTGGTTGACCGAATCCAACTCCATGCCGAGAAAAGAGATCCTCTGCACTGGCACGAGTTGCTCTTTTCCCAATTGACCCGAAGGCCCAACTGGCTGAGGTGCCTGAGCACCAGGTCCCTGTGTGCGCACAACAGCTCTTGAGACTGTGCAAGTATGAGCCAGTCGTAGAGGTAGTTGAGAATGCGCACACCCCGTTCTCTCAGGGGAACAAGGGGCCGCCTCTGCGACTTTGGTGAAGACACGAGGCGAAAAGGGACAGCCCGAAGGGCAGGACCTTGTACTGATATGCCCGACCGTCGAACGCGAATCGCAGGAATGGCCTGTGTCGCGGGATAATCGAAACATGAAAGTACGCGTCCTTCAGGTCGATTGCTGCAAACCAATCTAGGGGACGGACGCATCCAAAAATGCGTTTCTGCGTTAACATTTTGAACGGCATCTTGTGAAGTGCACGGTTCAAAACTCGCAGATCCAAGATCGGTCGTAACCCACCGCTTTTCTTGGGCACAATGAAGTAAGGGCTGTAAAACCCCGACCTCATATCGGCTGGAGGGACCGGCTCTATTGCATCCTTCGCCAGTAGGACTGCAATCTCCGCGAGCAAGACAGGGGCATCGACGGCTTTGACTGAAGTGAACCGGATGCCCCTGAACTTGGGGGGATGCCGGGCGAACTGAATCGCATAGCCGAGTCTGATGGTCCGCAGGAGCCACCGGGACGGGCTGGGGAGCGCTAACCAGGCTCTGAGAGACCGCACCAGCGGGGCCAACGGGCCCACCGACATGCCCGCGGTGGGGCAGCGAGGTGGAACACAGGGACCGGCCCCAGGGCCTGTGACGGCCTGGCCTGTGACGGCAGGGGGCGGGGTCTGGGTGTGTAGTGTAGCACTCACCTGATTTCTCCTCGCGTGGGAGGAGACACAGGAACCCGGCTTGAGGCTTGTGACAGCCCGGCGTTTGACGACTTGAAGCGGGGACTGGAGTGCTACTGCCCTTACCTGGTTCCACGAATGGGCAGGAGGGGTGCTCTTGGGCAACCACCCGCTGCCTGCTGGCGAGAGAGGAGGAGGGAAGCGATCCTGTGATGCACGGATCACCACTCTCCTCCTCTTGAGACCCGGAGATTGAGGAGACCGCTCTTTACTGATGTTTTGGGTACCGCTGGCTGCTGGGCCAGCGGCGGAACAAAATGAACAAAAGATACTCCACCCGGCCCTCCTCCGGGGGAGGGAGTGGTGCAGTCACCATCTCCCGATGAGCAGTCTCCTCCATCTCTGGGTCGACCGTCCCAGGGCCTCTTGCACTTGCGCTTGCCGCCAGGTTTGGCGGGGGCCTGGACGGGCTGGGCGTCCTGCCTGCGACCGGCTCCACGACGCTGCCTGGTGAAAGGCTGCTGCGGCTGCGCGGGAGCGGGGGCGGCCGCAGGGGGGCGCCCACGGCGACGAGCAGGCTGAGTGGCTGCAGCCGGAGTGAAAGCAGCAGGTTTCCTCCGGCGCATGATGTGTTTGCCTCAGTCTGCTTCTGGGCTGCCGAGAACTGCTGGGCAAAGCTCTCGACAGCGTCGCCGAAAGGGCCGGTCTGTGACACGGGAGCATTCAGGAACTGTACCTTCTCCTGCTCCTTCATGTCAGCGAGACACAGCCAGAGATGGCGCTCCTGGACATCGCACGACCCAGAGACTGTGCGGTCACCTTCGTCGCTCGTAGCGCGAGGTCCGTCGCAGCACGCAGCTCATGTAGAACCGCCAGGTCGTGACCACCCTCGTGCAGGTCTTTCAGTGCTTTGGCCTGGTGGACCTGCAGCAACGCCATAGCGTGGAGGGCGGAAGCCGCCTCCCCACAGGCTCTATAAGCACTGCCAGTTAGACCTGACGAATACTTAGAGGCCCGTGAGGGGAGACACGGATCACCCCGCAGGGTGGAAGCGGCTGTTGGACACAGTTGCATGGCCACAGACCGTTCCACCGAGGGGATGCCCGCATACCCCAAAGCGGCTCCACCATCGAGGGTGGTGAGAGCGGAAGAACTACAAGATGTGTTTCGGGCAGTGAAAGGTACCCTCCACGATCTTGTCAGCTCCTCATGCACTTCCGGAAAGAATGGCACCGGAGGGGGGCGCTGAGAACCAGCGCCACCCCCACCGAGGAACCACTCGCCCAGCCTCGAAGGATCGGGACACGGTGGCTTTTTAGGATTCCACACGAGCCCGACATTCTCGGCGGCCCGGGAAAGCATAGCCGTCATCTCTGGGTCTGGCACGGACAACGCTACCACACCCGAAGGGGGCAACGCAGCCGGGTCGTCATCCCCGGAGAGAGAGGGCCCGCCCTCCGATGCAGTGATCGACATCTGGTCGTCAGAGGGGGCACCGAAGGAAACGCGTGGCCAGCGCGTTCCTTCGGCAGCTCCACCGGCTGCGGAGTGCTTGAGGGGTGAGGAGCTCCACTTGGGGAAGCCCTCACCGTAATCCTCAAATCACCTCTGACTCCACCGGATCCAGTGTGCACGCCGGATCACGGCAGGCAGAGGGACTCTGCCATGTTTGACATAGCAGAGTCGCACTCCGAGATGGTCATGTCCCCTTTTTTTTTTCAAGAAGAACATGAACCATCCACGAAAGCCACCTCAGCGTGCTGAATGCCCAGACACGTGAGGAAGCGATCGTGACCGTCCTGAGGCGCCAGGAAACGACCACACCCAGAAACGCACGGGTGAAAAGACATCTTTAAAAAGACGCGATCACCCGTGTTGCTCTTTTAGAGAAATTGCTCTTTCAGAGAAATGCTCTTTTAGTGCTGAAGCACGCAGGGGAGCTGGCCACCGCACACTCCTAGTGTGGCTGTCAGCAGGAAGACGATCTTTCTCTCCCGGACACCGTGACCACCGCTGCCGCGCCGTAACGCCCGCACTCGCTCGCAGAACACTCTCTTGGAAGGGAGAGCAGTAGCTTTAACCACTACCGCTCGGCTCCGAAGCGAAAGGATAATTGATGCGGTGCATCAGCTGCCTCTTATGCTCACGCTGTGATCAGCGGCAGCTGGATGCAATAATCGCATGCCAATGTCCATTGGCTCGTTTAGTTACACTCGAAGTGGATTGGTCTCTCTGGCGAGATCCCAATTTCGTCGGTCATCCGACGTGACTCGGAGTGACCGACTGAAAGGGGAACTAGTTACTACCCAGCACTGTTAAAATGTATATTTAAGGTACTAATATACACTTTTCAGAGCTAAATAAGGTGCAAAAATTGTACCTTTTGAAAAGGTATTGCCCCAGTTTTGTACCTTTTTTCTGAGAGTGTAGCATAATAACACCTTGTTTCTATCTATTTTGTTCTGCTGATTCCAAAAATAGTGTCTATTTTGCTCAAGCATGGCACACTTTTTATGAAATATGATGCATTTTATAGCATTTTTGCTTTCGACAATCATTTGTGTGGTGAAGACGTCTTGTATTATCCCTGAATCAGCAGAAACACTGACACAAAGACATGATTCACATCTTTCACTGAGGCAGATTACAAACTAATTGTTAAATTCTCAGCCCATTTTCACATGCATGAATGATTCTGATGACATTACTTTATACCTATAATCCTGATTTCCTTTGCAGATTGTAAGCTTGGTACAACTGAAATGTTTTTTTTTTTTTTTTTGTCATCAGAAAAAATGAACATTTTGATATTTAACTCATGCATGCACTAAAGCTGATACAGTACAATTTGATAAATCTTCATTCTTATAAAGGTTTATTTTTAACTCAACAGCAACAAATTAGAAAATATATTTTTTTAAGATGCATGGCTGTGTAATTAAAGAGTGGCCAATGATATTTGAACAGATGCACGCAGCTGAAGTAGCTCTTCCAACATTTATCATTTGCAATGCTGAAAAGTTAAACGTGGCAGCCTAATAGGGGCAGCATTAGAGAGAGAAAGTAATTACAGAAAATCTTTGAATTAATCAATTCATTTTTCATGAGACATTTTCCAAGAAAACCCAATTAAACCATCCAAAAATGCCTTACTATCGGCAATTATTTGCTTAACAATCACGAATGTGCCTTTTTGAGTTTCTGTGCGTGTGGCATCACACGACAGCAAAGGTTCAGTTTTTTTCTGGTTTTAGTTTTAGTTTAGTGATAACAACCCTGATATTATATATAAAACATTTTCCAGCAACAATATCCATTGCTACAATATAAGATTGTAGTCATATCACTTCTAGTAGTAAGCAGTAGGATTCCACCCAAACATGACCTTTATTTGTTGTGTGTTCAGCTCACAAATAGAAATGCAATAGAAAGCACAGTGGATATGCACTCCAAAGCTGTGTATTGTGAAGACGAGGAGTTTCTAAGGCGCGCGATCCTGTGCATCAACTGCACTTAGCTCTTAACACAGAGCGCTGGCAGGAGCCCAGACGAAAACCGCTATGAGTCACATCTTTAAAAGCTCCGACTGCAGCAGCCAAAAGTAAAAGCTCCCAATATTTGTGATTAAACCGGGATGGACAACGGGTCAGCCAAGCCAAAAAGCCTTTTATTTTTAAAATATTCATCACTCCCAAGCATCTTTAATCCTGTTTTCCAAAGGAAAGGGAGCAGAAGGGTGTTTGTGAAGGAAACAACACTATAGTCAAACACTTTAGTGGGAATGTGATCAAAAATGCTGTTTTATGTACAGTATACGCAGCTGGTGTTCATTGGTTTAAAAAGGGAACGGTTAAACTAATCCCATTTACATTTATAGATAATTGATTGCTTAGCTGGATACCGAATGATCGCTCGAGCAGTCCATTAAACAGAGAAATAGGATTGACAAGGCTGTACAAATGGGGTTTGTATCCAGCAAAGGTCGATCGCTAACTCTGAGTCCTGGTTCCCAGATGATTGCGACTCTGCTGCATGAAGATGAATCTAACCTTGTGGATTTTACTAATCCGCACCTATATAAACAATGAGACGCCATTAGATGCATACGAACGCGCTAGCATGTGAAAGCCCTGGAGAACACAGTAAGAAACACTTTTGTTAAATTGCCAGAATGCGGTTGGAATTGAGGCGTGTAAAAGGACGTGCAAAACAAGGAAATTAGCAAGAGATTACGCGTTTGAAATGCTGCTTGAAGTCTAGAGCCGTCCTCTCTCAATGCGGCTGTAAACATGCAAAAAGTGGCAATTTGTTCAACACAATAGAGCCATACGCTCATTTAAATGCTTCTAAGACAACATTTGCACTTCTTTATTTCCATCTAAGTAATTAGGCAAACTGAGCCTTGAAGTCATTCTGCAGGCCTTTTATGTGGACCCCCTACTTAGCAAATTTGCATAATCGTTTTCTTCATTTAGAGTATACAGTGGCCCCGAAAGGTATTTGGACACGTAAGTTACACCTAAAAATGTATGAATGTCATTGAATTAGATGCAAAAAAAAAAAAAAAAAAATAGACAAAACATCAAAACAAGTGGCATTTATTTTAAAGATACAATAGCACAAGCACATTTTCTAGTTATTACATAATATTTATTAATAATATTGTAATTATAATAATTAGTTATTATTAAACAATATGATTTATATATAAATAATATTCATTGTATTATTATTATTATTATTATTATTATTAGAAAAATATTTAGAAAATTTGTAGTAGTAGTTTAAGTTGTACTATAAAATATTGTAATATTAATATTACAACATAAAAATATGATGGCATCACCATACCTTTCAGACACAATTAAAATAAAATTGTCAATAATAATAATTGTAATAATAATAATAACAACAGCAACAATAATAATACTAATCTTAAATAATATATATAGAAGATTATATATGTAATATAATCTAGTATTTTACACAACACTAAGTTGTGTGGGACTTTTTTTATTTATTTACTGTGGCCTATGCACCTTCCCACAACCATCCAGGTGTTTTCAAGGTTGTTGTTTGTTTTGTTTTTTGTTTTTTTGTTTTTTTGTTTTTTGTTTTTTGTTTTTTTCTAGGTTGGAAATGATAAAACAGTAGATCAAATGTTAAAAATTAAAACAAAAAGCATTGAGTGACTGTTTGTTTGCGGTTAGTGGAACAAGTTGACAGTTAATGTGATTTTGTGCACCTGTGCTTCCTCTGACTTCATACATCCACCAAAAATCACCAAACACCAGCTGATTCAAAGACAATGCACAAAAATGAAGAAAATTGCAGTTAGTGAAGAGGCTTTAACAAATACACCTTGCCTTCATTTTGAACAATATATCTATTGTCCTGTCATTTAAAACTTCAATATCTTTATGTGAAATCTTATGCTTTTGACTCCACATGCCGTTCCATTGGAGCACGACATCTTGTAAACACTTCATGCCCCCATTTTAATATTTTAGGCAAATATAATTTATTTAAAAATGACCTGACAACACACCCACAATGTCTGACTGCCTTCACACTAATGCACTGCATTCGTTTTTAAGTGTTTAAACACTTTTTGGGCCCCCTCCACTTACAAATGCCATATGCTGTATGAATCAGGATGGGAAACGGAAACAAACACACAAATGGAGTGCCATTACAGACACACACACACACACACACTCCTCTGCCCACTTCCTAAAGTCAATTTCATAAACATATCTCAGTCGTCATTGCGACTGGGAGGCAGGGCCGTATTTAATCTGACAAGCGTTGGTCATAAATCGATCTGTTTTCTGTTGGGTAATGCAGCACAATCCAATTGCGGGCTGATGGAACATGCAGCATGTCTCTGGACGCTGCGTCTCGGCTCTGCAGTGTTTGCATGGTGTTTGCGTCCGCGGGTTTAACGCAATCGGTTTAGAGAGTTCACAGATGGCCGTGATGCTGCTAATCAATCGCACCAGATTGCGTTTCAGTTCTTTTAGCTCTGGAAAGATGCTCCTCTGTCTTTCTTAATCGCTCAGAGGAACCTGTTCCTGTGATGTCATTTGAGACATTTAAAGGTGTAATTGAAAAAAGCATTATATCAGTCCCTGTTCACATTAGCTTGTTGCACATTAGATATGGTGCATCAGTCATTGCATTGCAGGATGCATTTATCCTTAGTTTTTCCTTTCAGAACGGAGTTCATTTGTAATCATGCTTTTAGATAATCCAGTGAAATTACTCTGTTATATATATATATATAATTATTAAACAATGCACAAAAAAATCAGTTATATATATATATATATATATATATATATATACATATATATATAAAACAGATTTTTTTGTGCATTGTTTAATAATTATATATATATATATATATATATATATATATATATATATATATATAAATGCATATACACTGTAAAAAAAAATGGTATGAGCTGTCTACTTAAATTAAAAAAATATTTTGGTAAAAATATTAAACATAATATTTTTCAGTAGTTTTTAAGGCTTGATATTTTAATTGAATCTACCTGAATAAATCATGTAAAATCTCCTAAATTCTTTAATCTATGACCCAATGAATTTAATATTATTAATTAAATGTGCTCATTTATTTTAAGTTGATTCTCCAAAGTCTGTGATTTTGAGTAAGGCCTGTTTGTATTTGGCTTTGAGTTATTTTGTACAATTAAATGACTATATACAGCCAGACAGCTCAAGTAGGAAAATATTTGATAAATACTGGAAAGTACAGCATTAGTAAAGCTGCTGCTCACTGAACAAAGCATCATGCCTCACAGTGTTAGTACATGCAGTTATCCATAACCATAAGCTCTACTCTTCTGCACAATGGTAACAACAGAAACTTCAACATAACAGAAACTCTTTCAAATGTCAAACATAACGGAACATTAAACATTAATAGATGTTTCCCTTCACTCAAAAACACATAAAATAGCACTTCATTTCAATATTTACTCTCCATATCCAGCCATATGCAAAGCATGCTGAGAACTAACTATCAAAATCTGCGAAATCTGCAAAATTGAGCAAAATCTGCAAAATTGAGCTAATTCTCTTAAAATAAATAGGTAGCCTTCTTTCCTTAATTTTTTTAGTTTAATCAGTTCCTCAATTCAAGCCTCAAAACTGCGCAAGTTTCCTTAAAAAAATTAGGAAAACATATCTCTCGGTTTTATTAGTGAAAAGTTCTCAATATTTTCTATACAGTACTGAAGCACAATTTCTTTAATAAAATATACACTATTTTAATTATCACCTTAATTTTTTAAATGAAAATTACAAGACCCATGACTCATTTTTTACAGTGTAGTAATATATAGCAGATATTTAAGAAACACTGATATACTATTATAGTTTTTGTTAGTAGTAGTAGTTGTTTTGTAGTAGTTGATAATAATAATAATTTTATTGTTGTCGGAAAAAAAAAAAAAAAAATATATATATATATATATATATATATATATATATATATATATATATATATATATCAATGTTTATATATAAATTTTAATAGTGTCTGAATTTTATAGTATTTAACGACATCTGCTGCTAATAATAATAATAATAATAATAATAATAATTACAATTACAATTTTCTAAATGAATAATAATGAAAAATGTAGTAAATAATAATATTGTTAATATTTTCATTTTAGTTTGTTACATTTTTAGTAAATTTATTATTATTATTATTATTAATATTAATATTTAATTTTTTTTGTAACGTCTGTATAGTTTTCAAGTTTTAGTTTTTAGTAGTTTATTTGATTTTTGTTAACTAATTAGTCTTTTTACTACTTTAACATAAGCTAAATGAAAATCAGAGGTCCCACTTTATATTAGGTGGCCTTAACTACTGTGTACTTACATTTAAATTAATCATTTGATACAATGCACTTATTGTGTACATACAGTACATGTTTTTACATTGTACTTATATTTTTAAAAATACCTATATGTATTTACATCTGCAATTAATTTCTGTAATTACATTTATAACTACACTGTTGACCCATCCCTTACACCTTAACCCACCCTTAGACCTACCCATACCACCAAACCTGTCCCTAACCTTACCCATATCCCACCTCAATAGCAGCAAAAGTGTTTTGCAATACAATACATTGTACTTATTTTTTGATGTAAGTACATAGTAGTTAAGGCCACCTAATATAAAGTGTGAAAAAATCAGAAATATGGCAAAATTGTGAAATATTATTACAATTTAAAAGAGCTGTTTTCTATTTGAATATATTTTAAAATGTAATTTATTCTTGTGATGTAAAGCTGCATTTTCAGCATCATTACTCCAGTCTTGCGGTCATGATCCTCATGATGAGCTTTTGAAATTACTTTTTTAAAATATATTAAAATAGATTAACAAATAAATGCAACCTTGACAAACATGAGAGTCTTCTTTCAAAAACATTGTAAAAAAAAAAAATCTTAATTATTCCAAACATTTTTGTGCTTTTTAATAAAAGTGTTTGCAAATGATAAAACCTGTTCCTGTAGTGTAATTTAAGGCAATAATCGGTGTAATTGACAATACCATTATAATGGACAATACTCATTATATCAGCGTGTGCATTATTAGCATGATGTGCATTAGATATGCCGCACCAGTCAGGTTGCGTTTATCTCCATAATGTTTTCAGCTATTTTCTTTCAGAACAGAGTTCGTTTGTTCCTAATAAACTAAGATGCTAAGCATCAACCTGTGCAGTTGGTTGTTCACAAACTTACCTGCTTATCTCACGCATTATTGCACATTATTGCTGGGTGCTTCCTTTAAAACAGTCAGGAGCTAATATTACTTAATTAGCACATAATTATATACAATTCAAAGCAGCGGTGAGGCAGAGGTTGGGATGGTGGAAGCCAAACGCACAGTATCAGCAAAATGGCTGTAATGCAATAAGTGGTCTCCACTTAATGGAGTCAAGCCCTCCATTTAAGAGAATAAAAGCAGTGGTATGTAAGCGCTTTCTCTCTAGAGCCTGGGACTGCATATAAATCATCTCGCCGACCGCTACCATGTTTAGATGCTGCTTATGAAGATGTGTGCATCACAGACCTATGTCCGTGTGTGTGCTAAACCCTGTTTGTGGTGTGTTTTCTGTGCTTTAAATGTCAAACGTACTGCAGTTCGGCCTGCTATCCTTGATTTCCCACAACAACAACAACAACAACACACACACACACACACACACACACACACACACACACACACACACACACACACACACACACAGATACTCAAAGAATGGAAACGGTCTGCCAAATCCTCAGCAGTGACTTTTATGTAATTTGCTGTGCAACTTTACAAATGTTTTGCTTCATTTTCTAAGACCTGTATTAACTTGGTTTACTCTGATAGGATTACAATGTGTTTTTACAATATTAATAGCTTAAATAATACTAATAATAATTATTATTTTATTTTATTTTATTTTATGGGGATTCATTTTAATGTTGTCTGAATATAAGCATGCTTATGCCATCTTTTTTAATATATTAATATTATAATATTTTATAGTATTTTCCTCCTCCTCCTACTACTTCTAATTATTATTAATATAATAATAATAATAATAATAATAATAATAATAATAATAATAATAGTAATTTATTATTAATAATAATTTATTTTATGATTTTTTATGACTTTTTATTACAGAATTTGACAACATTAACACTGTTGTTTTCCTCTTCAATGTGAAGCTGCTGAAACAATCTGTATAAATGTTACTTGACATGAATATAACGCACTAGTCATATAGACTGGTTTCTCCTTTTGTTTTCCACTAATTTTCATTTTGGGTGCGCCGTTCCTTTCAGATAATGAGTGCACATTTACAGCCGCTGTTTTACGCTGTAGTAGGCGTATCATTTTCATTCAGTGTTTTTATTACAGCATCACTGTCGTCTGATAAAAAGCATGTTTGATGTGTTACAATACCTCTTTGCACAAGTTCATTGGTGAGCCCTGGTTACCCTAATGATGAACTCTAAATGATTTTATCACATTCTGCATTCCAAAGGTACTAATTACAGCCAAATTAGACTCAAAGGAGTAATTAGCGTTTCTTTTGTGAAGGTTGTTGGAAGGGAAAAATCTGAATCTGAATGTGATGTTAATTACTGAAACCGTAACACCTTTTCAGTATGATCTTCTGATTCTGATGCCATGTCTAATATTATTAGCATTCCCCACCATCTTCCACCTGGCAGATGCGTTTCCTGTTATTTGTGAATGCTGGTTGTATTGGCACTGTAGAGGAGAGTGAGCGGGTGGCCAGCTTGCCTATCTCATTCCATTTGCTGTGTGTTAAACTTTTGATTGTCCTGTTGCTGCAAATGGAGAATGTATTTATGGGGTTGATTGCGGAGCTCATGGGCCTCTTACGAGAGAAGGGAACTCATTTGCAGTCCACTGAAAATGCATTTCACACACTTTAGGTTTTATCCGTGCATGCTGCACTCGATTGGACATCGACACATTTTAAGGGTGCATTTACACTAAGGCACAGATCTATATCTGTTTTTTCCTGTTGATTTACATTGTTTCATGACATGACTGTGTTTTTACATAACTTTCACCCGTCCCCTCTGTGGGACGCCTAAATTTACTTCACTATATTACAATTAAATCCTAATCTAATCATGACAAACTATATATATGTGGAAAGGTCTAAGACTCCTAAATAGATATTTTACCACTTTTTTTGTTAAAAAATTATGTAGGAAAAGTAATAGATTAATTTATGACAAGAGTGCACCTGAAAAATCTACATCATAACAGGAGTTCTGACCTTTGTCACAGAAAGTCTTCTTAGTTGCCCTTTTCCCTATATATATATATATATATATATATATATATATATATATATATATATATATATATATATAGGCTATTTGGTGGTGTATTAACCCCTTAACTGTCACTCACATTTTTGAACATAGACATTAAAGTGCACTATCCAAACTTAATTTTTTATAATTCATGAATGAAAACATTTTGTAACATGATTTTGATGTACCATTTCCATGGTAATGCAATGTCGGATTTTAAAATGTGTTTCAAAGGATGAATTTTGAGATTTGAAGTTTTCAATTGATATATAATTTGTTATGATTTCTAAAGCATGATAGGGAAAAAGGCAACTAAGAAGACTTTCTGTGACAGAGGTCAGAACTCCTGTTATGATGTAGATTTTTCAGGTGCACCCTTGTCATAAATTAATCTATTACTTTTTACCACCATATGGCCAAGATAATATTATTAATAATAGACTGAGACTTTAATTAGACTTTTTAAAATATTTTTAAATATTGATGACAACAGAAATCAATGTGGACTTTATTATTATGTATGTGTGCGTATGTATGTATGTATATATATATATATATATATATATATATATATATGTTATATTTATGTAATATAATATATTAAATAAATATATATATATATTTATGTGTGTGTGTGTGTGTGTGTGTGTACCTGTTTTTATATCCCGGTGGGGACTTAAACCTGAATACACACAGACTCATGGGGACTCGTGTCATGGTGGGGACCTAAATTGAGGTCCCCACGGGTAAACAAGCTAATAAATCCCACAGAATGAAGTTTTTTGAAAATCTAAAAATGCAGAAAGTTTCCTGTAAGGGGTAGGGTTAGGTGTAGGGCTGGTGTAGGGCAATAGCACATACAGTTTGTACAGTATAAAAACCATTACGCCTATGAATGTCTCCACAAGGATAGCGAAACAAGTGTGTGTGTGTGTGTGTGTGTGTGTGTGTGTGTGTGTGTGTGCATTTGTGTGTAACAACTAACAATTTATAAAAAAAAAATTATATTTATAAAACAAATCATTCATGAAAAAAATTGGAATGATTGCAATGGCATGACTGATGAAATTATTCATTAACAATCTGTAACACCACATACAAGATACAGCTGTCATCCTTGATCCTACAGCAAATCTCTCTCTGAAATCCAGCATTAATGCTAACCATGCTCCTCTCTGTGTTTTTCTCTCTCTCTCTCAGGCCCCTCAACAGATGGGCACATTGGCGTTTTACAGGTACGAGCAGCCCATTGTGGACTACTGCCAGGCTCACCAGCCCCTGCACATGAGCAGGGGCTTTGAGCCCCCGTCCCAAGCCCTCGAGGGGCTGGGGGCACGAGAACGCTGCGCCGTCCCATCCGCTGGCCTCCTTCCTTCCGTGCCTGCAGCCCCTCTGTCAGACATCCGCACCCTACCGCAGTGAGCCAGAGACGCTCTACCCCCAACATCAACCCATCGCCAGACCGAATCACAGATATATGGGACAGCGTGATGGACTACAGACTCTCAGGAGAGGACTCTGTCTTTGTCTCCAAGTGGGTTTGTCATTCGCAAGAATCATCATTGTAGTGTACGATCGATGTGTTTGGAATAATCAAACAGGAGGCAAAAAAATTATATTCTGGTATTTTTGTGAGTTCAACCCTCTAAATGTTTCAAAAGTATCATGCTAACGTCTCAAATGGGAAATAAACATCAAGTTTTATTGACTCAGCAGCACGTATACTCACATGATCAGTGTTCTCCCGTAACCAGAAGTAATTACACGTAAACCAGCGTCCCTTAAATGGATTCGAGGAATTTCTGAGCAAAGAAATCTCTTTCATCTCTTTCTAATAAGGCCTTTCAGAAGGACTCCTGCCCTGTGAAGTCAGCGATAATTGCTATATATAAAATTGCCCAAATTTAATTCCTCAAGGTGAGCTGGCGAATTTGAATTGTAAATGATAATATGACCCTCACTTGATGGCTTCTCTATTGTGAATCTTTAAAACGAGTCTTGATCATTCGGTGTTACGATGAAAGAGCCCATCATGCCATGCCAATTTTACTCTGAAAATCACTGACAGCTGTGTCATTTATCAGTGCTGTTTTATAATGTCTGACACAATCTGTGACGTTTTCATATTGAGTTTCCTTTCAGTTTTTGGATGTTAACAACTGGGTCATTCCTGTTAGGCCTGAACTGTTAAAAATACATATGAATATGTGGAAATTTCACAAAGTACTTCTATAAATGGTCTTGAAGACATTCAGGTTGAGATTAAGCACTTAAATTTAATTATAATGTGATTATTGCAAAATGACAGTGAGAAACTGTATGCTAGGAGATTTTTTTTTTTTTTCCATTTAAACTGTTGATAGTACACTGTTTTTGTGATTCAGTCAAGCAGGATGTTGTTTTCCCTCCAAAATGATGTCAAGAATTTTACAAACAACTAACAGAATAGAAAGCAAGGACACAATTAAAAATTTTCGAGGACATGAAAATGTCCAGCATAGCAGGAATGACCCACATTCATTCTTGAAGCCTATTGGCTGTATCTTATATTAGGGTCACTATATGTCCACTTTTTATTTCTAAATTGCCTAAAATGTCCATGTTTTGGCTTTGTTTTGCTTTTGTTTTCATACTTGCTGAAGGTCATGACTGAAAAGTGGTTTGACCAATAGCGTGCAAGCATTGTACATAATTGACCAATCATGGAATGCGAGTGGTGGGATCTACAGAGAACAGCCAAAGCAATGCAAATACGCATCCATATAATTTATAAAGACTGCAGAGAGCATGTCAACAGGAAAACAAAGCCAAAACCCACACATTTTAGGCAATTTAGAAATCGTGGATGGAAAAAGAGGGCATATGGTCACCCTACCTTTTTATACCCATTAAGAAAGTGGATGTATGTTGTGGTGTACTACGTTAGTACCATAAACTGTACTATCATCATCATCTTGCACCTCTGTCTATTGGACATCGTGCCGTATTTCGGAGATTCTCGGATGCTCCGTTAAATGACATGGAAATGGATTCCTTTTCTGTTTTGCCACAACTCACATTCCAGCTGGAACTGTACAAATAAAGACAGTGGGAGTGACTTAGAGACACTATAAAGTGAAAGAAACACTTCCCAGACTGGACTACTTGTCTTGTACATATTATGTAAATTAAAACAAGGATGTCTTTGCTTCTACAGAAACACAATCTTGTTACCTAGAAGAGGAGCCTTATCTTTAATCCAGGAGGGTGCGTACATGCATTGGATGTGTGTGTGTGTGTGTGTGTGCAAGAGTGTGTGTGTGTGTCTGTGTGTGTGTGTGTGTGTGTGTCTTAGTGTGAATGCATGAAAGTGTGAACGGAAAAAGACAGAGAAGATGGCTGTGTTAGAATATTAGCCTGCTGTTTGAAAAGAACTTTGGTTTCAAAAAAATTTACTTTCCTTTGCGATTTTACATAATTGCAACATATGTTCGATGCATCTGTCAGGTGGGACGGTGCGTCAAACACCTGTCCTCCAATAATGATTACAGTGATTTTCCAACCAAATGTTTTTATACCAGTATTTATGTGGGAAAAAAAGATGATAACCAGTATATACTTTTACGTTTTACGTTCTCCCAACCCCTTCAATGCAATACTTGCGTCTGTGGAGCGGAATGACCCGTTTCTGTTTTGATGCCAAGATTGTGATGATTATTTTAAGCATTTGACTGTGTTTCCCTGTATCTTAGCAATGAAGTCGAAATATTTCATTTTGTCTATTCAACAGTTATAAAGCGTAAATTTGTTTTTTTTATATGTCTGACTGTGTCTTATTTTCTATTGAGCTAGTACCATGCACAACATGCTATAGAGTAGAAGAGTTGGTGGCTGTTTACAAACTGTTTACATGTCTTGATGTTTTTTTGCCATCTCACACCATGAGCACCATGTTTTTAAAATGCCACCACAAGTTTGACCATAAACTTATATTATAAAAGTACATAAAATATCCTGTTGAATAAAGTTTTTGCATTCGTCATTTTAGAACATACTGCATGTAAATAGTTTTTCTTGAAATTTTTAAATTAGTGGATCTGATGAATCTGGGACAAGTGTATTGAATGTTAGCAACAATGTTCGAGAGATTCACCCAAAAATTTAAATTCAGTCATTATGTCATTCCAAACCCATATGACTTGCTTTTTTGTGTGCGTTTGTAACACGAAAGAAGATATTTTGAAGAATTATTGGTAACCAAACAGTTTTGGTTCCCATTGACTTCCATAATATGGAAAAATACAATGGAAGTCAATGGGAACCTGTTTTTTCAAAATATCTTTGTTCTTGTTCAGCAGAAAAAACAAAGTCATAATTTAAATTTTTGGGTGAACTATCCCTTTAATGTGTCTGTTGTGCACCATTTAGCTGTTTTTTAATGCTAGAACATCTCCTATATGAACAGCCCCTTACATTTCATCCAGTCCATTTTAGATATTTTCATATATTCATTCCACTAAGAAAAAGAATAAAAAATACAACTAGCAAATGAATACAGCAACCTAAAAATGCACCAATCCAGAACATTAAGGACCTTAAGGAAGCAGAAGTACGCTCCAGTAAAGTTAAAAGCACAAACAGCATGTCGGTGATGAATGGTTATGTATTCTTTCTTGTTCAGTATGGCGTTTCATCTATTACAGTTCATTATAGTGAGTGCATCCATCAAAACCTTGGGCTTTGTACTGTCAGTTTGATCACCTTCAATCACGGACGCTTGTACTCGCTCAATTTGACATTTGGGCTCTCACCCTGAGACTTCAAATTCTCGAATTCTTCGCCCATTAAGTTTTATTCCCGAGGGAAACAGTCGTCAATGGTGCAAAGCGGCCATAAGCGGAGAGGACAGGAGAGAAAAGAGTCCATGTTGTAAAGATGCTAAAGGCCTTTACAGCAGCACGCTAACAAATATCTTTTGTACTGTATAGGCAGTAAGCGCCTCATCCCTGTTGACTATTAGATTTCAATTTGCCTCTGCTTTATTCACAGGACCTAGTTTTGAAGAGCAAGCGGACAAAAGTTCCTGGCACAGCAGAAATTGCTTCATCAGCATCTCTCTCAGCCGTTTGGACAAACAAGTGCATTGTTAGAATCGTGCCAAACAGAGTTTCTTTCGTCCGCCAACTCACAGCATCTCATGGGTATCACTTTGTTGTGGAAACAGTTTATGACATCACAAAATTGGCTTGTAAATATTCATTTTAGATTATGCACATAATTTCAATAATTATTTTTGAATAATTTTCATACATATATTGTATTGTGGCATATTTAATTCGATAACTTCCGTCCTGATCACTTGTGACTCACAAATTCTATATTTACAAGCTGTGAATTAAATGTTTTCCCCATTTTGTATGCTTTTGAACTTGTATACTCCAAATACACATTTTTAACATTAACACTAATTACATGAAATAATGATGCAAGAGTCTTTTTCAAGTATTATTATTATTATTATTGTTATTATTATTATTATTATTATTATTATTATTATTATTATGTGTGGTATTGTTGTTATGTATTATGTGTGTTTTTGCATAGACAGTAGAGTTTATACACTAATTCTATCCTGGGAAAATAAAATAAAATAAAATAAAATAAAATAAAATAAAATAAAATACTCAATAACTGTAAATGGAAGTCTTAGAAAGGTACCAATCTATTTTTTTAGGGTCCAGACAAATTCAATTCAATAAACATAATATATAAACATTTTACATATAGATATAGATATAGTTATATATATATATATATATATATATATATATATATATATATATATATATATATATATATATATATATATATATATATATATATATATATGTATATAGATAGATAGAAATAGATATATAGATATATAGATATAGTTATATATATATATATATATATATATATATATATATATATATATATATATATAGATAGATAGATAGATAGATATAGATATAGATATAGTTATATATATATATATATATATATATATATATATATATATATATATATATATATGTATATATAGATAGATAGATAGATAGATAGATAGATAGATAGATAGATAGATAGATAGATATTTAAATGCTATTATATAATGGTGTCTTTTATGAAGTTTCTTGAACATTTAAATCCTTTTCATAAAAACCCATGGGATATTTGTCATAGTGTTTGCAGAATGATCCGGTTATCCTCCATCTCATGAAAAGACAGAGACTAATTCAAGAGTCTGTATCTCTGCAAGAACATGACCGCTGTGCCTCAGTGAATCCTTGTGATGTATGAGGAAAAACGGATTGAAGAAGAGAATATTCAGTTTAAGACCTTAGCGAAACAGATAAAACTTACACTAGCAGCCCGACTGATGTAACACATGTACAGCAGTGATGAGGGAAACTGCTTTGAAGCTCAACAAATGACAAAAGAAACTAAAAAACTGCGGGCGGCATAATAGCTGAAAGCGGACTCCCCTTGTTTTGTGTGAACCCTTGGTATTTCTAACTGACTCGATCCTAATGATCTGAGTGGTCTGTTAGGTTTATATTCAGTGAGCGTATCTGCAATGTATTTAGGTCCTAGGCTTTTGAGTGATTTATAAACAAGTAAAAGTACTTTAAAATCAATCCTAAATGTAACTGGAAGCCAGTGTAAGGACCTGAGGACTGATGTGATATGCTCAGATTTTCTGGTTCTAGTCAGAATCCTGGCAGCAGCGTTCTGGATGAGCTGCTGATGTCTAATGGTCTTCTTGGGAAGGCCGGTGAGGAGACCATTACAATAATCCACCCTGCTGGTGATAAAGGCATGAACAAGTTTCTCCAAGTCTTGACTGGAAACAAAACATCTAATTCTTGCAATGTTTTTGAGATGATAGTATGCTGATTTAGTTACTGCTTCAACATATACTAAAACTAAGGTCTGTCTCCAGAATCACCCCAAGATTTTTGACTAAAAAATTTAGATTTTTGACTAGAAAACAGGAGTCATTCCTCTTGTTAGAAGTCAGTGTACCATCTGAATGGCTTTGAAATTGATATTTAAAGGTAAGAAGCTTACATACCGTGTTTTAAAGAGATCCAAGATAGCCTATAGCCAAGCTACTCCTTTTTACAAAATAGTTAGCTTTGCTACTAAATAAAGCAGGTTATAGTGACAAGTCAAGTATAGACAAAGCTTGTTACCTAGAAGGTATGTCTCTTATATAATAACATATCAACATATCATGGAATAGGATATTTCTTTATAATTATAATAGCGATAATCAGTTGTATATTTATTTAGCAATTTTGCATACGGAAATATATTAAGTAGGCTATATTTCAAAATGAAAATATTTGCTAAAAGATGTTTAAAAATATATTTATATAAATATTTTTGCCGAAGTTTTGTATATTTTTGAAATTTTAATTTAAATTTAAAACTATTTCTAGAAATATATTTAAAAATATAGTTTGCCCTCCATTTGAATCCAAGAAAATACATGTGTGTGTGTGTGTATGTATAAAATACATGTGTGTGTGTGTATGTATGTGTGTGTGTGCGTGCGTGCGTGTGTGTGTGTGTATGTATAAAATTAACAATTATTAAATCATTATAAATATAGTTTTGATCTCTATACTAAATGTAGACTACTGGATTGAAAATGATTTTTCTTGCACCGGAAATACATTTTTAAATATATATTTTAAATATACACTAAATATTTTTTCAGTTTCAAAAATATATTTCTTTGAGCTGCACTGTTTAGAATGTACATTTAGCATATATTTAAAATGTAATTTAGTCAGAAAAATATATATATATATTTTTCATATGGGATGATCATGCATATGACAAGATCATTCTTGTTCTTTTTGATTTCTCTGTTCTTTTAGCCCTTCACATGATATAAAACAGGGAAGAATCAAGCCTTTCTCTTTTCTAAATTTATTCAGTAGAATTTTTCCCTTATGTTCCTACTTGCATTATGCATGCACTTCAGTTTGCATTGCTCTCACACAGTCAATGGGTGTTTTATTTTATTTTTATTTTTTTTTTGCTGATCATGATTGAAACACTCTTATCTTATGGTGCTTTCATCTTCCCATAAAAATGCCGATTGATGTCATAGATATCACCTTAAATAATTGGTGCGATTCATGTTTATCATTTCTTGATTTAGACCCACAGCACCATGAAAAACATAAAGCAAGAGTAATTATTCTCTATGAAAGCTACCGATTGAAACCTTGACACTTTCATCTGAGTTCAACACTGTGTGTAATGCTTCGATATCGGTGGAGATGATCACAAGCCAAATGGAGCTGATACAATACTCAAGGCTTTTAACACGGCTCAGGTTTTGTCCCAGATGACTCCGAAACCACATTGCAGTTTTACAAAATGAGGCCTTTCTTTCATTACAGCCTGGTGCGCCTGTTTAGAAGCGAGTTCGTTTGTAAAATGTCCTCGTAACTGCGTTAAAAAGCGATGTTTCATGCCAGATATTGGCAGAGAGAAAACTCAGGCATATTTAATCCCTTTGAACTGCATTTCAAAATCTTTAAAGAAAAGTTCAAACAAAATTAAAATCTGTCATTGTTTACTCCAGTAGTGTTTTAGTATCATTGAGATAATAAAATATCTAAATTATTTTAGTGTTTTGAATTAGTTTTTATTTTTATATTTTCCGTTTTCATTTTAATTTAAGTTAAAGTTGTAGAATTTTTGTTGTATATTTTTGTAGTTTTTAGTAGTTTTTGCTTCTTCTAAAAATGTCTATATAGTTCTTGTTCATTTTTATTTTAATTTTATTCATTTTAGTACTTAAATTTAAAAAAAATGAGAAATGATACCTTTGCAACTAGCTGAAATTAAATATTAAATTATTTTTTATATATATTTTTTGTTTTTTCAGTTAATGTTATTTCCTTTCAAGTAATTATTTTTATTTATTTATTTATTTATTTTTTTAATTTTAGTTTTAAGTAACAATAACCCTGGTTTACTTATATGTATTCAAGAATAAGTTTTTTAATAGTTTTATTTGAGTTTTGTGTTGTTATTAAACATAAAATTTGGGATGGTCTTAACACAAAACTTGTGCTGTAAAAAAAAAAGAGATCATTTGAACTATTTTTATCATGCTTTTATTGTGTTTTTTTGGAACTCATCAGATGTCCTTGTACGGAAAAAAAAAATCTATATAAAGATGGTTCAGCATTTCTTCTTTTGTGTTTCAAAGAAAAAAATACCATCATATGGTCTAGAACAGAATGAGGTGAGTAAATAATGACCGAATTTTCCTTTTTTGGGTGAACTATTCCCTTAACTTATTAAAGTAGGATCAAAATTTCCTTTATCCTGCATAAGTTCTGCTGTTCTCATCACATCCAAATTAAGTCTCAGCTGTTTTCCTTTGAGTTTTGAAATTTAATGGGCACAGCTTTTTCACAAGATGCTTTACTGGCTTTTCAGCTTCATTGACTACATTTGCCATAAATGCAATAAGAAATAGTTTCATTCGGCGCCTTGGAACATTCTCCTTTTTACAATCAGTCAAGGTAATTATATGAAAAACTTAAATTGGAAAGCTCAAATGATATAAATGAAGACAAGAGACTTTCCGCTGCACACTCGTGGCAGACACGTCCTATCATGTAATTGTGAGGCGAAAGCTATTTGAGTCTATATTATGCATATTACAAGATATTACGAGATATGAATGCAGCAGATCTAATTTGCAGGCTAACTTGTTTCCGTGCTCTTGCCGTGAGATGAATTGGACGTGGGTTGAAGTTGATTCCCTTCCACATGGTGTCAAACATTGTCTGTTTCTAGAGTCACACTGTTATACGTTTGAAATGTTTATATATGGAACAATTAGGCCATACTGATGCTATTCATCTAATCGGATTCACATATGCACGTGTGACACGTTTACTCCAGGGATGCGTGGCGAGCGTGTAATGTTATTATGAACATGTCAAAGTCATGAGGATGTTTTCTAAGAATAATTCAAATACGCTGGAGGTAAGACGGCTCAACGGTGCCTGAATATTTCTTAAACAGGTTCCTCCTGGCAGAGGTTTGCTTCAGGACAGCATATGCGTCAGGCAGATGGGGCAAGTGCTGCTTTGGCAGTGAAAACCGGGATGTTCTGGATTACAGGTGTGTGATGTAAGTTGCCAATGTACGTATATTCCAGAAAAATAAATGAGTAAATGCATTTCCAGGATAATTAGAGGAATGTAACCTGGGAACTGATGATTTATCATTTCCTCACCTTCATGTTGTTCCAAACCTGTGACTGACTTTCTTCTGTGGAACACAAAATGACAGATTTACAATATCTTTTCCATATAATACTCAGTATGACAAAAACGTTTTCATATAAATAGTTCATTTGACTGATGTGCATTGTATTCCCAGTCTTCCAGTCATGTCAAACCTCATGCATCACAGTATCTAAAAGCTTAAATTTTGGTCTGTTCCTCACTCAAAAGATTTTAGAATGCTTGAAATATAGTGCATGAGTCATATGAACTGCATTTCTGGTGCTTTTAGACCTTTTGGAATGTTACTTTAAACTGATGTTGTACAGAAACGATTTAAACTAACATTCAAAATGTTGAGGTCAGTAAGATTTTATGTTTTTGAAAGAAGTCTTTTCTTCTTACCAAGGCTGCATATATTTGATCAGAAATACAGTAAAACAGTATTATTGTCAAATATTATTAGAATTTAAAATAACAGCTTTCTATTTAAATATATTCCTGTGATGCAAAGCTGAATTTTCAGCATTGAGTCTTCAGTGTCACATGATACTCCAGAAATCATTCTTAATATGCTGATTAATCTCTTAGAAAATAAGGCATAATAGCTGTCACTTGAGCAGTACCTTTTCAGAAGGTACACCTTTGGGCCTAAAATATTCATATTTGTACATTAAAAGCACTTATCAGTACTTAACATGTACAAAAGTGTAAAAAGGTACTGCCCCAGTGACAGCTTTTATACTTTTAAACACTTTTTTCTTTTTTTTCTTTTTTTTTTTTTTTTAGAATTGTTTGATGAATAGGAAGTTCAACAGCATCTATTTGAAATTGTAATTTTCTAAAATAAAATTTAAAAAAAACTTTATTTAGGGATGTAATGATCCACCACAAGCTGATTGAAAATCGATAAAAATATATGATATTCAAGTTGGTTGAGATGTTAAATGAATCGGTATACATTTCGTGTGGGGGGTTATATGCATGTATCTCTGAGGGATTTTTTTTTTTAATTTTGCCTCTGTATAATGAATATTAAAATAATATTTACAGCAGTAACCAATAGTGAATTTGCATTCCCATTCAGCTCGTCCGCTGTTTTTGTTTTGTTCTGATATGTTTTATGTAGCATGATTTCACAAAGCTAAAGTCAGACCATTCTGTTTTTGCTTCAAATTTCAAAATTATACTATCTAATTTAAATCAAGAGCTGCTCATGCTGCACGTATGCAGCATCTTTATTTAATTGTCCTTAAAATACAGTGGTTGCCTCTAATTTTAAATAGAAAGAGCACAGGCAAAGCCAGTTTGAGAGATTACTTTCATTTTTATTTATTTGACATGGGATTTGTTTTAAAATGTAGTTTTGTTATTTGACATGTTTCAATTTCACAAAGAAATGTGCAGCATTTTGTCTGAGAAATAATAAAAGGACACCTTTTCATTTGTAAGTTGTCTTAAATGTCATTTTGAACATCATGCGTGTTTGAAACAACACGAATAAATGATGACTGATTTTTCATTCTTGGTTGAACTACCTTTATCGCAAACAGCTGTTGAGAGTTATTTAGGATGCAACAGTTGGAGTCTGATGGGTTCAGAGCTCAGCGCACATCTACAGATTGACTGATGGCTCGGATCAGCTCTGGGTGGATGGTGCTCTGTTTTTTTAGTTGGTGTACTGCAG
Source organism: Spinibarbus caldwelli (assembly GCA_039654775.1). NCBI lineage: Eukaryota > Metazoa > Chordata > Actinopteri > Cypriniformes > Cyprinidae > Spinibarbus > Spinibarbus caldwelli. The sequence goes on from CM077249.1 coordinate 28,547,891, forward strand.
TGGAAGTCAGCTGTCTCTTCCCCAGTCTCTTTGCTGCCTCATGGTCGGGTACGAGGTCCTGTCACAGCCAGCCGCGAGGATGGGACTCCAGGCAGGGCGGCTCTGAAAGCCACTGATTTCCCCGGGGAAGCTGAAGGAAAAAAAGACTGCTGTGCCACCTCTCCGATTACTCTGAAGGGCGGCAGTCAGACAGGATGTGGACCTACAGAATGGCACCGGTCCTACTTCCATCAGGTTTTATTTTTAAACTCGTCTGAACAGTCCCTTGTCCTCTTTCAAAGGCTCCTCGTTCTGTCCGAGTCACTGTCTGGATACCTTTCAGAGCCAAGGTTAGCTAGTGGACAAGTCTCATGTAAATTACCGACATTTTACCTCAAAATAAAAAAAAAAAGAAAGAAAATTAAGCAACTGTTTTAACACTAAAACATTTTTTATTGTGACATTATTTTTAGGACATCTTCTTTTTGTGTTCCTGACAAAAATTAATGATATACTGTAAAAATTTAAAAAATGTGAAGCTTGAGTGCAATGTAAGTCATGTTTAAAAAATAAATAAATAAAAATTGCAATATTATATACATATATATATATATATATATATATATATATATATATAGCCTAAATGATGCAGTGTGTAGCTTTTTATTTCTCAAACAACCATTTAGGAAGACATGCCCATGTCATTGGGCCCAAATTGTGAAATAGTGGTTCAGTGAGCATGAAGAATCATTTTCATGTATGAATTGGCAGCACAGAGTCCTGCTCTTAACCCTAAATTAATGCAACTCTTGATGAAAATAAATGTTGTGACGTTGCATAATACTGTCAAAACAATGGCACAACAACGAATATAAAATGTAGTTATGAAAATGTATGACTACAAATAAGATATATACCTAAATAAAATCAATATAGTAAAAAGTAAAATTATTTATTTAAATTGTAAAAAAAAAAAAAAAAAAAAAAAAAAAAAGTTCATACGCTAATTTAGTCATTGATTAAAAAATACTGTATTACAATACTTTATTACAGCAATCTGATGAATGTTTGTATATAATATTGTGATTTTTTTTTAAATGTAGTCATAAAAATGTATAACTATGTATGAGATTTATGCATAATATATTAAATATTACAATTATTTATTGCCAATTATTAATTGCCAAAAAAGTTGTTTCCCTTTAATATATGCTAATTTAAATAGTAATTGATTAAAAAAATACTGTATTAACAGCAATCTAATGAGAATTAATTTAGAATAGTGACAATGACATAAAAAACTCTACATGCATTGCAATAATGGGAAATTGGAGGAATGGTGTTTAATAGTCATGAAAATAATGCCACAATACAAAAAAAAAACAAAACAAACATTACTATTTCTCAAAATAAATGTCATTTTCTTTTCATTTCATGAAAAGTTCATAATATGAAGTATATCATCCAAAAATGTTTTAGAGAGACCAATTCTTATATAACGCACCATAATGGGTTAAAATGTGTCTGTGTTAAACTGAAGTAGAAGTGTTGACACAAGAAATAGTTAAAAGTTCAGTGATGGGTGTTTCTGTACGTGGAAAAAGGACAGTGTGTGCCAAAATGAAAAATAAGATAATGGATTGAGAGATTTAGATTTTTTTTTATGCACGCTTCCTACCAGTGTTTTTATTTGAAGTTGAGTTTTGTTCCATCAACACCTTGTGTCTGGTGTGATACTGTGTGATACTGACACACAAAATTACTCATCCTTTAAAGCAAGAAGAACGTCTTGATGCGTCAATAGATTTGTTCCTGTAAACAAACTACTTCATGTTCTTCAAGATGAATTGATTTTCTTTCCCGCAACATAAAATGCAGACTTTTAAACTTTCAGTGAGAGGTAAAGGTAAGTATTAAAAAGGAAGATGGGCCTAATGGAGAAAGGTTTTAAAAACAGCTTTTCACAGAATAAATGGCAGAGTCTAGCATGCATTTTAGAAATGCAAAAGTGTCTATTTAGTTGCCCCGCTAAAAGTCATCTTCTCTTTCACACACAATGCATCTTTGAGATTGCGTATAAGTGCCAAAAAGAAACGTAGTGACAGATGAAGGCAAAGAAAAGTCTTTATACCAGGGCTGAGTAACAGGAAAGGATTCCAGTAAATGGCAGGACTACTGAGAGGAATAAAAACAAACATATATCAAAGTTAAAGTGTTCTTTCAGCAATACTAGTGTCTCAAAATGGAATTGCAAAACTAATAATGATAATTTTCGAACAGGTTTTCCCATGAGTCATTAGTTGAACAAACAGAACGTCCTGCTTGAAATTACACTATTATTTAAGCTAATGTTGCTGTGCTACTTTGATATAGAATTTTTTTATTATTATTTATTTTTTTAATTTTAAAAAATTACACTTGTGTCTTCTAAGCATATATATGGAAGCCCATTTCTGCTATGAAATAAAAAAATTTTTTAAAAAGTAATTGCAACATTTTATCACATAATACTGATTCTTTTCCTTGCAATTCTGAGTTTATATCTCACAATTCTGACTTTTTTCCTCGCAATATGAATGAATTGCAAGATACAAGTTGCAATTCTGAGAAGAAAAGTCTGAATTGTGGGATATAAACTCACATTTGAAAGAAAAAAAAAGTCAGATTTGTGAGGAAAAAAATATGAATTTCCAGATATAGTTGCAATTGAAAGAAGAAAAGTGTGAATTTTGGGATATAAACTCAAAATTACAAGAAGTGTCAGAATTGTAAGAAATAAACTCAGAATTCTTCTTGCAATTCCAAATTTACATCTTGCAATTGTTTTTTTTTTTCCTGCCATGTGAGATTATACTGCAATTCTGAATTTGTATCTTGCAATTCTGAGTTTATATCTTACAATCCTAACTTTTTTCCTCTGAATTCTGAGGGGTTTTTTTGTCGCAGTTTATGTCTCCCAATTCTGACTTTTTGTCTCAGAACTAATTTATATTCTGAAATGTTATGTAACGTCTGAATTCTGAGATATAAACTCAGAATTGCAGTAAAAAAGTCTGATTTGTGATGTCACACTTTTACTACTATTTTTTTTTAATCCTGTGGCAGAAACAAGCTTCCATGGCATATATCTTATAATTGTATTATTATTGCTATGAAATAGCCTCGTGATCATATTCCTGGAATAGTGTATTATCACTGTATGTAGTTTTGTTATGGTGATTTTAAACATGATTTTACTGCTGTTGCTCTGCATGAAACTCAAGCTCAAGAGAGATTAACCTAAAAAATGTTCATTCTTATTCCTCCACAAAGACAAGCAGCCCTTCGGGTCAAGGATGTGTCATGCACGAGGAAATAATGCTCCAGTTTAATAACTAAGCACCTTCGTAATATTGAGAATTATATCCTGTTACATTTAAACCTCATGCTCAAAGCGGTGCTCGTAGAGAAAGGGGTCAAATCTATTTTGAAGAAGTGTTTGGCACCACGGGACGTCATTCTGGATACGTGACAGAGAACCTGTCTCTTTATCTCTCTCGTCTGTTGCATTCATTCGAGAACTTTGCATTGCATTAATCTTAATGAAGCTCTACGTGGACCGTGTCTCGCTGCTGCAGATACGAGGTGTCCTTGGCAGTGCTGGCAGCAGTCACTCACTTTATTATGCTAACTTTCCTCCATTGTGGCTCTTATCTGGAGATGGCCACTGATGCTCAATGACCTTCCCCGAGTCCTAAATCAGATTGCAGAGTATAGCATCAAAAAAACACTCACTAACCCCATCAGCTGGAGAGAGCCATGTCGTGGCTCTTCTGTTAAAGCATGCCAAGAGTCACCGAAATGAAATAAAGTTGTGAAATTGTAATATTTTCTGGGCAGCCAAAGGTTTGAGGAGCCCCTCAGAGCCTCCGTATCAAGGATCAGCAATTTAATCCGTTTTAGGCTTGTGTTTAAAGGAATTTTTCACCCTAAAATGAAAATTCTGTCATCATTTTTTCACTCTCATGCAGTTCCAGACCCATACAGTGAGAGGGAATCAGGACCACAGCTCTCCCCAGTAACCATCCGCTTACATTTATTCAGAAAATGAAGACAAGACGCCACAGGTAAGCATGTTTTACATTCAGAAATCTGTTTTTGCTTTCAGGCTCTTTAATGATCTTATAATGTGAGTGTTCAGCATTTTGCCACATGAAACACTCCACGAAATTATATTACATCATTATGATGATATTTGTTCTTTTCCTTTTGGGCTATATATACACTGTGTGCGAGCATGTGTGTGTGTGTGCGTGTGTGTTTTATCAGTTTCCACTGAAAAAGCAACATATAACTGTATTCAACATTGAAAATAAGAAGATTTTTTTTCTGAAAAAACAATTAGCATATTTGAATTTTTTTCAAAGATCATGTGACACTGAAAACTGGAGTAATGATGCTGAATTTTTTTTTATTAAAATAGAAAATAGTCATTATTTAAATTGTAAAATTTCACAGCATTACTGTTTTTGGCATATTACTGTATTTTTAATTAAATAATAGTGTGATTAATGATTAAATGATAGTGTGTGTGTGTGTGTGTGTGTGTGTGTATACCTGTTTTCTATTCAGGTGGGGACTTAAACCTGAATACACACAAACTCATGGGGACTCGTGTCACGGTGGGGACCTAAATTGAGGTCCCCACGGGTAAACAAGCTTATAAATCACACAGAATGAAGTTTTTTGAAAATCTAAAAATACAGAAAGTTTCCTGTAAGGGGTAGGTTTAGGTGTAGTGTTGGTGTAGGGTAATAGCACATACAGTTTGTACAGTATAAAAACCATTACGCCTATGAATGTCCCCACAAGGATAGCGAAACAAGTGTGTGTGTGTGTGTATATAGGCTACGTTCACATTGTCCATTTTTGGAATTGACAGCCGCATTTACTTACAGGTGTGAGTCTTGAAATAACAACATATTTTTCTTAAATATATATGTGTGTATTTATATATACATAAATATACACAGTACAAACACATATATTATGTAAACAAAAACTTTTATTTTGGATGCGATTAATCACGATTAATCGTTTGACAGCACACACACACCTATACAGTCAAACCAAAAATTATTCAACCAGATATAATTTTTGATATTTTTTTACTAGTGGGTGCAGGACACTATAGTTCACTTATGTAAATGATCATAGCAAAATAAAGTAAACTGTGACATATTATACCCCAAAATTCTTCATACAGTGGACTACCAGTAAAAAAAAAAAAAGGGACCAAAAATTTGATTTGATACTTTGACATGACCATGTTTTGTTACATACCTTTCTATCAAAGTTATCTCATATTATCAAGATGAATTTGTTCTAACACAGTTTAACTCTTGAGTTCTTGTCATATTTCATTACCATTTTATAAACTATAGCGAATAAACTGTGATAATGAGAAATGTTGAAGGTGTCTAAATAAATTTTGGTTTGACTGTAATATATATATATATATATATATATATATTAGTATATATAGTATATAAACATACATTGCAATGTTTTACTTTATTTTTGGCCAAAAATATTCATGTGAAAAAAAAAAATACAATCAAACCAATACTTTGGCAATATTTTACAATATTGAATATATTTGTACCTGATCCCTATTGACACACTGTTCCTCTTTCCATGAACTTAAATTGCGATGTCAGCCTTTTTAAAAACATTTGGTATTTCTGAAAAGCCCACAAAACTCTCAGAGAAATTCACACTCTCACACTCTCACACACACACACACACAAATGTCCTCTGTAGAGGACAAAAATGAATTGCGGGTCCCAGGGGGATTATGGGTTCCTCTTGAGGCTCTTTGAAAAGCAGATGACTTGATATGAGGAAAGCGAAAATGAGAGCAGAATTGGACATTGAGTCAGATGCTACGCAGGTACAGTATTTGCGCTGAGGGTTTATTGTTATATCTGTGATGGATCAGCACAAGAGCACTTGCCCCCATGTCCCGTTCGCCCGCTGTGTGCTAGTGCAGGAGGGAACGAGACGCCCTCATGCTCTCTGTTTACAAAGCCCCGCTAATGTTTGTTGGACAAAATGTGACATGGGACTCTTTGAAGAGCTGTGAAGAGCGTAAATGCCAAAGCCTTTTCCCCTGCTAATGTGAGCACATGGGGAACCGTACGGCCATCTGTCATTTGGATGCTGAGCGCTAGCGGTGAAATTTGCTTTGACAACAGGTTTGTAGTGGCAGGGTGATTTTCAAAGCAAGTGAAAGTCAATTGTGAAAGAGATAATTGAGTTTGCATTGAAAAGGAGCAGCATACGTTGAGATCAGAGGATATGACTTCTAGTAAAAGGAACAGTTCACCCAAAAATGAACATTTGCTGAAAATGCATTCACCCTCAGGCCATCCAAGATGTAGATGAGTTTGTTTCTTCATGGGAACAGATTTGGAGAAATGTAGCATTACATCACTTGCTCACCAATGGATCCTCTGCAGTTGAATGGGTGCCATCAGAATGAGAGTCCAAACAGCTGATAAAAACATCACAATATTCCACACCACTCCAGTCCATCAATTAACATTTTGTGAATAGAAAAGCTGCATGTTTATAAGAAACAAATCTGTGTTTGAAGTTAAAGGTGTTTTAACTTCAAACTGTCAGTTCTGCCTAAAATATGAGTCCTATATCCATAATATTGCTTTCTCCAGTGAAATAAATTAAAATCATCTAGTCTAAATCAGGTGAGAATTATGATCATTCACAAACCGTCCGAAAGAGTTCTAAACTAATATGGGTGGATTTTGATGCAAAAAGACACTGGAGGAAGCATTATTATGGATTATGGACTCATATTTTGGCCAGAAGCAATGGTTTGAAATTAAAACATCTTAATGAGGGATTTGTTTCTTATAAACATGCAGCTTTTCTCTTCTCAAGATGTTAACTGATGGACTGGAGTGGTGTGGATTATTGTGGTGTTTTTATCAGCTGTTTGGACTCTCATTCTGACGGCACCCATTCACTGCAGAGGATCCACTGGTGAGCAAGTGAAGAAATGCTACATTTCTCCAAATCTGTTCTGATTAAGAAACAAACTGATCTACATCTTGGATGTCCTGAGGGTGAGTAAATATTCAACAAATTTATTGGCTTGGGAACTGCAGTTTTATGTATATTTCCTGTACTGATGCATTTCCTATTGAAACTGGAAGCTGAGGTGACATATCAAAGCCAATAGACTTTTTTGTTTACTTTGCAGCCATTAAATATTTGCTAGTCAATGGCAGTCAACATAATTCTCATTTTAGGTTTGACTCATGTTCCTGCCAGTAGCTGTTGGAACTACTGGCACATCTGACTGCAAAGAGAGAATTTCTTTATTGATGACCATTATAAGGTATATGTGCATTTTGACTAAATTCTTATTTACATTTATGCATTTAGCAGATGCTTTTAGCTAAAGTGATTTATAGAGGAGCATAAGCAAAATAAGGGATTTGTCACAGAGCCAACAATACTCACTGTAAACAATGCCACATTTATTAGAAAGGGGGAGAAGAGAAAGAAGAGTATGTACTTTATTTATTTATTTATTTATTTATTTATTTATTTATTTATTTAGCACTTGTATTGGTTTTGGGTTGTGGAATTGTTAAGGTGCCAGTGGAAAAGATATTCAGCTACTTGTTGAAAGTTATGATGATTTCAGCAGTAACATAATAGCAATAACAACAACAACAACACTACTTTTTATTATTAATATTTTTAAAAATGTTATTAAATTATTATATTATTAAATTGTATAATTGTATATTATATTGTATTTATATTGTATATTGTAATTGCATTAGTAATAAAAACTATTAAGTTATAATATTAATTAAATATAATAGATTAGCATATTATTAAGAATTGTATTATTAATAATAAATTCATAAAACTTAAATATATTAAGTTATAAATTATTTAAAAGTATAATAAATATGTTAATTATAATTATATTAAGCTATATTATTAAATATATTAATACTAATCATAATTAAATAATTATATTAAAACTCATATTATTCATTAAATAATATATTAGATTATTATTTTATATTGCTATTAATTGTAAGTGTTATAATAAAAACGACATTATTATTACTATTTTTGCAAGCAAGGTGTAAATAAAAAATATTTTATTATATAATTGTAGATATTTGACCATTGAGCATTGTTTATTGTTTATATATAAATATATATAGCTAATATTTTCCGCCTCTGTTGCCCTTGATGTCACAGCTCCGAAAGAATAATTTTTTTTTTTGTTTTTTGTTTTTTGTTTTTTTTTTTCCCTGCAGGTCTAGAGTGATTAGTCACATGGTATTGACAGCTCATAAGATTGGCTCAAAACAACCAGGCAGCAGAGCGAAGCACCTGTGAGGGAAGCTGGCAGATGTGTCTTGCGCCAGTCGAGATGGATGGGAATGCCGACGGATCCCTTTCTCCAGGTATTACAGACCTCCTCAGTTTGAACAAGCTTCTCGTGCACGCACATCGTGTCCTTCTCCATTATCTGCTCTCCGCCAGCAATCCATAGATACTAATGAAATGTATCTCTAATTAATGTAACGCATTAGCCGGCATCTGAGCCTTGATGAAGTACCCGATAAAAGTTTGCTTAAGCAATAATGAGATTCAGAGAAATTCCAGATAGGATTTCTTTCTGGTTAGATGCTTTAGTCCCCGTGGGGAGAGCAATAACATATCAGTACGTAATCTACAATCGGAGACGCAATTTACATAATCGCACCTAAAAGGCTTACTTATGCACGATGTCAGTGAGTTACTGCCCGAACGGATTTACAACATCCTCAAAAACAAATGAAAAGGCTCATTTTCATAACGAAGCCTCTCTTCTCAATCAATACTAATGCTGAAGCAAAGCACCGGGAGGGAAGGCCGTAAATCCAGAAGTGAATCTGTGATGTGTGAGATTTACGCTCCTCCCATAATTGCAATATCAGTGTCTAATTATGAACTGTAATCATGCAGTTAAACGGCTGCTCGCTCGCACCACCTGAAAACACGGTTCAACTTCTCCCTTCTCGGTCTATCTGCTGGAGATTTAATTAAAGCTTAAGTTACTATCGCTCGTTTAAATTACCATGACAGAAGACTTCAATCAGCCTCGGCTTGAGGAACCAAGAGCATGTTTGACATTATAACAGCAGTGGATTCACATGACGGGAAATTTTAAACCGGATCGTGACAGTCTTTTGTGATATATTAGCATTGCATTGGTTTAAAGAAATGGTTTACCAAGAAATTAAAATTTGCTAAACAGTGTACTCACCCTCAGGCCATCCAATTAAGATGTTTTTGACTTTAAACCATTGCTTCAGGCTAAAATGGAGTGCTCCATCCATAATATATTGGTTTCTCTAGTGAAAAATTGGTCTCATCTGAATCGGGAGGGAAATATACGCAGATCAAGCATCAAGATCAATTGTTTACAAGCCAAAACTGTTCTAAACAAATATGTCTGTGGACAACAGGAGATGGACTTTATCACTGGAGAAAGCATTATTAGGCTATGTACTCATATTTTGGCCAGAAGCATTGGCATTTTAAAGTTAAAAAGCCTTTGTGATGGATTTTTTCCTATATGAACACGCAGCTTTTCACTTCATAAAACATTAACTGATGGACTGGAGTGGTGTGGATTACTTGTGGATTATTGTGGTGTTTTTATCAGCTGTTTGGACTCTCATTCTGATGGCACCCATTCACTGCAGAGGATCCATTGCTGAGCAAGTGATGTAATGCTAAATTTCTCCAAATCTGTTCTGATGAAGAAACAAACTCATCTACATTTTGGATGACCTGAGGGTGAATACATTTTCAGCAAATTTTAACGTTTTAAAAGCCTCTGAGACCTCTAATTGGTCTCAGAGGCTACAACTATAGCTGATGAAGATGTGCTTTTTTGTTTAATTAGCATATGTAAGTACATTTGGTTTTGGAACCAATACTTTTCAAAAAGAGGAGAATAAACTTGTTCATAATAACTTTTAACAGGTGACAGTTTTTCTTAATTTTATTTATTTTTATTTTATTTATTTATTTATTTTTTTGTCCAAAAAACACTCTTCCCATCTGTATCAATACATTTATATAATGTCATATTTTATTTTATTAAATTAAAATGACTTTATACTTACAGTCTTATGCATTAGCATTACACAGTGTCCTAACTACACGCGATGCGACAGAATCAATCAAATATCACAACCAATCAGAAGCGTGTGTGGGCGGGCTCTCCCTTGAAGCGTACTGCACTCGTATATGAGATCAGATTCCCGCCTAAAGTATTGCAGTCACGGATAAAAAAAATAAATAAAAATAACAAGCGTAAAAACAAAATTTAAAAACTATATATTACTATATAGTAAAAATATATTGCACAAGATTTAAAAATGAAAGCAAAGTTTTCAGTATAGCAAACAATGGTCACGGATAGAAAAATAATAAGCATAAATCAAAAAATTAATAATGCATTTTTAAAAAAAATAATAAGCATGAATCAAAACTTTAAACGTATTTAAAATCGTATTGCACAATTTAAATATTCACGCAAAATTATGACTTGCCCACAAAATCATGTATTCCTTGTTTATATTTCTTTTTTTCTGCTCTCAGACATTTTCTGCTCATATTTTTATTTTTTGTATGCTTATGCTGTTTTTCCCTTCGCTCGTTTCCACGTTCTGCGCTTGCCTTTCCAAAAGTTGCGGTTAGAGTTTCATGTAAATCAGGGCGGGTTCAAGCGTCATCATTGGTCCACTAGTTCTTGATTGACAGCTCTTCCTCAGCCAATCAGTCAAAGAGGGGCGGTGACGTCACTCCAAAGCGCCTCATTCATTTGCTGCCGATGCTCAGTGCTCTGTTCACTTGTATACAAAAGCATACAAAAATAAAAATATGAGCAGAAAATGTCGAGAGCAGAAAAAAACAGAGAAATATAACAAAGGAAAACATGATTATGTGCGCAAGTCAGATAATTTTGCATGAATATTTAAATTGTGCAATATGATTTTAAATGTTTAAAGTTTTGATTCATGCTTATTTTTTAAAAATGTATTGTTAATTTTTTGATCTACGCTTATTTTTCTATCCGTGACCATTGTTTGCTATACTGAAAACTTTGCTTTCATTTTTAAATCTTGTGCAATATATTTTTACTTGCGTTTTTAAATAGTTTTTACGCTTGTTATTTTTTTTTTTTTATCCGTGACTGGAATACTTTAGGTGGGAATCTGATATGATACACTCGCAACGAAATGGATGTTAATAATCTAATTCATATATATATTAAACCTTTTTAACATTATTAAAAGTACATACTGAGTGACTGATACCATCTTTGTCATGGAATACGCTTGTTGGTTCGCACGGAGTTCGCAGTTTTAACTTACATCTTATTTTCAAGATCTGAGGTAACGTTAAACTATCTGTTGTTGCTTTCAGTATGGCTATCCCAGAATGATATGCAAACTCACATTAGACACGTTTAACTTTGAATAAAGCACATAATCAGTAGCTGAGATTATCACTGTCATATTTTGTATGTTGTTGTTCCAGCCGCGACGTCGCAGAAATAGAACCCGTTTATAAATTGGAAATTTCGCGTGTCGCCGTCGCGGCTAGTTAGGACAAAAACTCCTATTAACATGGAAAAGATACCTTTTATCGCGCATCGTCGCGTCGCGTGTAGTTAGCATACGGTGTTAATATTCAATAGCCTGTTGTCTCTCTGCATCATATGCATCAGTATATACTTTACAGTATTACATGAAATATATTTTTGCACGTTTTTATGCATTTCAAATGCAAATAATATTATTTTATGATTCATGACAAAGTGCACAATCATGAAGAGTATTGAATTAGATTGACATTAAATAAAATGACATTTCACACTTCAACTCAGTGACATTGCCAAAAATCAGATATAGATATATAGATTTATTTCTGCATTTGAAAGTGGTCCAGATATGACAGTATCAGATTCATTGTCATTTCTGCTTTTCACAGATTCACAAATTAGATCCGTCACATTTATCTGCCATGTGAACGTGTGAATCCATGAAAACCAAACCAACACAATCTAATAACTGGAAATGACAAATGAAGATGAGGAAATGCTCAGTATTATGATGTTGTCATGAAAGTGTGTTGGTGTTTTGCTAAGAAATATAAAGTTTTTCCCAAATATATTGTACAGACAGGAAAGATGGACTCTAAAGCAAGCAATTTAATATTCTTGAAGCCATTCAGTCCATGAGAATTAAAAATAACTTAATCTCACATTTATGTTTTTCAGGACGAAGAAAGAATAACTGTTCAGTGAAAGCCAAACATTACCATCACGTTTCATTTGGCGGTAAACAAACGCCTGGCATATCTTCATTTCGATATTAATTCTCCAATTCAGGCCTGAATTTTTGAGCTATAATTTTGTGGACTGACATATTTTCTGTGGGTTGAAAATGGCTATATATGAAAAGATGGATTATAAATAGAATTCATTCTGCATGCACTAAACAATCACGCTCATGCAAATGGCGGGGCAGCTAGGAGATTTCTGATTGAAAGATGGAGCTTGTTGTGAAAATAATCATATTCAGCCATTGGATTGAGATCCGTGGATTTGGCCACTTGAAATCTGATCAAATCTTGAGGCAAAATGCCTTTCGCCACTATTTTTACACAGTCACACACGTGCACTTGCTCTCAACCATTGAAACGGTTTCAAAGAGAAGACTCAAGTGTTTACAACACATCAAATCAATGAAGAAACTCAAATGTGAGGCTTCCTAAATGCTTCTGTGATCTCTCCATGAAATCTCACTTATAAGGATGGGATTTTGTATTTTTGCTCAACGAAATACATTATGTTGAGCAATATATGCAGTATATTACCTCATTTACATTTGTAACTGGTTCATTGGTCATGTTTTTCCAAAGAAATGGCCATTTGATGGTGCACAAAAGAACAATAGTGATCACCATGATTTTATTGTATAAATGCTCAAATATTTTGCTCTAAAAATTTTTCACCAGAACTGAAGACTTGATGAAAGATTGGCATGACTTTTGTGATTTCACTCTTGGGTTTTTATTATTTAGCATTAAAGGGCATCATGATGTACTGCTTTTGTATTTAGCCTTATGCTGTGTTCTGTTCATTTTAACCTAGAGAGGCCTTTTTTTTCCTGAAAATTCTAGTTAATGTTATCGCATTGGACTAAACCTCCTGACTCTGCTCACAGTGGGTATAACAACTCCCCAAAGAAAAAAAAAAAAAAAAGTAGTTTTCTTAGGATTTTTCCTACCTGTTTACACTTGTGTTGTTCCCGTTCAAAAATGACCAGCCTACAAAAATGGTTTATAAGTCTCTCTAAATGCTATGTTTTTTCCAAATATTGGATTCAGTCTTTTATAAACTTGTTTTCTTTCAATTAGCACAGGTTTTGTATTTCTTCTTGGAACCGATTGATTGAGCAAGTTAAAAAAAAAAAAAAAAAAAAAAAAAAAAATTGAATCCAAGCTTTGGTAATAATATAGCATAATGAGAGATTTGCAAGCAGTTTTTGACTAGTAACACCAAATTAAGTTAACAAATTTAGCACAGCAGAATGGTTAAATTCACCTAAAAAGAAATTTCTTTTTGTGTTCACAGAAAGAAAGAAAATCATACTGGTTTGGAACAACATGAAGGTGAGTAAATGACACCATTTTAATTTTTGGAATAACTATTTCCTTAAATTTGGCAAAAATGTATCACATGGTTTCAAAGGGTGTTAGGACTAATTTTATGGTGCTTTTTAAAACTTTTATGCTGTCTTGTATGGAAAAGAGCTTAATGAATAAGTAAATGATGATGAATTAATTCATTTAACTAAAATCAAAGCCTCAAATAAATGTGAACAAAGTAAATCTACACACTTTCAAACATGTTCAGATCTCTACATGATATAGCAATAAAACTCACCCGACACCCGCTGTTTTAAAAGGATGTTAATTGATAGTCTGAAACTACACTGTTGTGCACTGTGCATGTTCCTTTGCATCTTAATTCACCAAACGCTCGCTTGCGGAGTCTCAGAATCCGCTCGGCAGGTTTCATCTTGACCTCTTTTTAGCACGCCGAGAGCTCTGCCCGGGGAACAGCCGCCCGAATGATTGGCTCAACTTTACAGGAGTTTTTAAACACGCAGGCTTTGGATGGCTGGTCTCGCCAGCACCTATTTTGCATCGCTAATCACCTGCTAAGCATTTTTCCTGTGTGGAGGGCATCAGGCAATTAGATGGAGGCAGGTGTTAATTGATCTCTGAAAACAGGGAGGTTGGAGACTGTGGCTGCCAAACCCTCATGGGTCTGCGAGGCCGGGCTTTGATCTGACAGTTGATTTGCAACATCAAAGCTCGTTATCAGCATGTGCATTAGCATACAGACCTCTTGACCTATTATTAATAAAAATAGTACGCCGAGCGGGGTCAGGCAAAATTCATAATTGAAGAATCGGTTTCTCTTCTAATGCACAAGTTGGAAGTCTGAATAAGCATTTTTTCTTACTATGAAGCATGCAAAAAGCAGTATGTTTAATGAGTAGGATGTCTGAATCCACAGTATTCATGAAACAGTATAGGTGAACAATGCCTGCATCTGCTGAGATCCTGTAACATATCTATGCACTATGCACTATTAAAAATAAAGGACCTTTATTGGAATTTATGGTTCCTTGAAGAACCTTTAATATTTTTAAAGGTTGCAAATGTTACAGGGTCTTTTTTGCAGTGATGTCAAAGAAGAACCATCTTTGGTTTCCCAAAGAACCATTCAGTAATTAGTTCTTTAAAGAACCATTTTTTCTTTTGTGAAAAACATTTCAATGATCTAAAGAACCTTTTTGCCACTATCATTTTTAACAATAAAATGTTCTTTATTGGCATTGATGGTTCCATAAAGAACCTTTAACATCCATGAAACTTTCCCATTGACAAAAGGTTCTTTAAAGTGGAATAAGGTTCTTTAGATTATTATTTTTCTTCACACTAAGGAAAAAAAGGTTCTTTTAAGAACTGTTCACTGAATGGTTCTTCTATGGCATCACTGCCAAAAACCTCTTTTGGAACATCCAGGTCAAAGGACAGTGGCAACATGGCAGATGTGGGAATGTGTTCATATACACACCTGCACACTCCTTAAATTCATATGCTGAATTACAATTATGTGTGCTGTTTGCCACCTCAACTCAAATTTGATTCCAATTCAGCCCGTTAAATTCACTAAACTGGACTTTCAAAGGCACTATCGCTGTCGACTTGACACAACCCTGATGCTGAGGCCATTTACATAAGAACATACTACTAGATTCACCCTTGAATGTAGATGGACAGAACAAAGAGCTCGATTGATCGCACAAACAGCTTGGCATTTGATCTCCGGCATGCGGGAAGACTTGGAAATCTTTTATGTTTCTACTCCTGCCAAACCCAAATTTATAAGACTTTAAATATAGGCATGAATAATTGTTTACATGTGCCAGCGGGATGAGAACAAATAGATTCAGCTTAGATGAATTATGAAGGCAAACATGTTAGTATGTTCCTCTTTAGAAAGACAAAAAAGCAGGAGGAACACCAGATTTGTGCCAAGGTAAGCACTAAATGCCAATTCCCATCATATAAAGCGCTTGACTCCAGTCTATTTTGATGATTCTCCTCACAGGAACTCAAAGAGGAAAGAGCAAAGAGAATTAGGTTTCTTATATAAATAAAACGGAGAGAAACTGTGGCTAGAAGCAAAGAACTCTGCAAAATAAGTTCGAATTAGATGAAATGTTGTGATCTGTCATAAGGTAAGTCATCATATTTTTCCAGTTGCAAATCAAGGCAGAATAACTGGCCATTTCATCTCGCTTTTTAGCTCTATGCCAATGTGACAGTATCATAACTCTCTTTTATCACATTCCAGAGTTTGTTGCATTATTGATGCCAAGCGTTCTTTGGTTCCTGAAGGAAGGCCATTTTAAATCACTTAAACCGTTTCTGCGTAGCGCTGCCTCGCCGAGTTTTCAGACGCAATCTCTGACAAACTGCGGGTAAGGCGTCGAGACAAAGGCGACATTATTATTCTGATGAGGAGAAAGCACGGCTTCCACTCTCATCATTTTTGGGCCTCCGGAGGGCAAACGCAGCACAACACAAACAGCAAAGAACACAGCGGTGTGAATTAAAGTGTGACTAAACAATTGCTGGATTTTCCAAGGTCACTCCAACACGCGTCAAAAACAAAAACCCAGGCCGGAGTGCATTTGTAACTGCATTAAAACTGGAAAATTAGTACCGACATGCTTTTGCCTCCCTGTCAAATCAGTGTTCAGGCATCTCCGTCTAATAGTCATATACACAGATAATATGTTAAAACAATTACAACAATGCATGCTTTAACTGTGTACATAATTAGACCACCCATTGAAAATAAGAATTTATTAACTATGTTTAATAATAAATAATAATTTAATAATAAATATTAACTCCATAATTTCTCAGTATAGCATAGAGATTTTTTTTTTCCTTTGGTACTTGAGGTATCATGTAAACACTGCTGTATTATTTAAAGGTTTAGGGTTAGTATGTATGTATGTATGTATGTATTTGATAGAAATTAATACTTTTATACTTCTTATTAAGGATACATTAAATTGATGAAAAGTGAGAGTATAGAAATTTATAGATTTCTGTTTTAAATAAAGACCATGATTTTAACTTTTTATTTATTTATTTATTTTACTATAGTAATAATATGGTATCTTTGGTATGTTGATACATTAAACTGATCAAAAGAGATATTTATAATGTTACGAAAGATCATTGGTCTTGATTTTAACATAGTGTTTTTTTGTTTTTGTTTTTTTTTGGCATGTATCTTGTTAATATTTGACGTACTATGGTATCTTTGGGACTTGAGGTATCAGTACTATAGTATTATTTAACATTTTGGGGTCAGTAATTATTACTGTTATTGTTTTATAGAAATTAATACTTTTATTCAGCAAGGATGCATTGAACTGATCAAAAGTGACGATATATAAATCTATAATGTAAATTTCTATTTCAAATAAATGCTGATATTTTGTACTTTCTATTCATCAAAGAATTCTGAAAAAAGTATCACTGTTACCACAAAAATATGAAGCAGCACAAATATTATCAACATTGATAATAATCAGAAATGTGTCTTGAGCAGCCAATCAGCATATTAGAATGATTTCTGAAGGAATCATGTGACTATGAAGAGTAGCTGGAGTAATTATGCTGAAAATTCAGCTTTTATTACTAAAATAAATTACATTTTATAATATATTTAAGTAGAAAACAGTTATTTTAAATTGTAATATTATTTCTCAATATTACTGTTTTTACTGTATTTTTGATCAAATAAATGCAGCTTTGGTGAGCAGAAGAGTCTTCATGTTTATGCCATCACTTCATTTAACTCAATAATACAAACATCCACTCAGCTACAGTGTTGATGGCCTCTAATATACAGTTTGCTTGACAAAAATATATTTATTCCAGCAGGTGATGCTGGGAGAGCTGTGTAAATCTGATCTAATGGCATAAACACAGAGAGAAGTCACAGATTAAAGGATGGAACCTGTGTGCCAACAGCTGTCGTGACCGCGACCGCCGTGAGTAACCCAGCTGTGCTTGGCACGCTAGCGGATTTGTGTTCAATCATATTTTCTCCTTGATGTTTTTTCTCTGGAATGAATGAGAATACCGCAACTTAAACATTGTTCACTGGAATGAGATTCCATTGATCCTTACACACCTTTTGCTCTTTCAGATGCTTCAGCGCATGATGTTTCAGCAGGACTAACAGAAATGACTAGGACCAGTGTAAGAGGTAATGCATTGCAAGTAATGTGCATTATGTGAACAGATTAGTGTTGGGAAATAAGTAGAAAAGCATAATAGTGTTCCTGTAATTGAACAGACTAGCAACATCAAGGTCAGGGGTTCGATTCCCAGGAAATATGTAAACTGATATGTATTTGAAATGCAGTCTAAGTTGCTTTGGATGAGGCCGCAATAATATGAAATATTATGAAATATTTTTACAATATCAACTGTTTTCTATTTATATTTTTTATATTCAAATTTTATTTTTATTTATTTATTTATTCTTTGATTGATGGAAAATTCAAAAGAACAGAATTTATTTGAAATAGAATTTGTTTGTAAAATTACTGTTGCTTTTGGTCAATTTAATGCATCCTTGCTGAATAAAAGTATTATTTAAATAAAATAAAACTTACTGACTCCAAACTTTTAAAGGGTAGTGTACTTTTTAAATTAATCTCTTTCTTGCCCATAATCAGTCCCAGATGGCATCCGTGATTTTTTTTTTTTTTCTTTTTCTTTTTCTTCACATTTTCTAAGCTAATTTTGAGGAAATCATTGAGGAAAACTGCTAAAAATTATTAATGTAAACAATAATTTTGGTATGTAAACACAAACAAAAAATTACACTTATGAGGCAAATAAACCAGAGGGATTTAAAGGAGAATGATGTGATGCTTATACTTTCATTAAAGTGGTTTTCCATAACAAAACAATGTTATCTAACCTGTAAAGTTGTTTAAAGTGATGCTATTACTTTACTTTACTTAGATTACTTTATTAGATTAACTGGTTGTACAGTTACAAGCTAAGCGACAAGTCCGAATTATTTTCTGTGTTAATCAACTGTGTCTCTCAATAAAGCTGGTTCATTCCATTCAACAATGAGCACAGCTGTACTCTACAGGCTAGAAGAGATGTGAGGAGAATGTGATGTCAAATATATCTATCAGAAACTGTGCGTGCAGACCCCGGTATCAAACCTTGAACACGGCGTTTATGATTTCCCGTCAAGCCAGAACCCGGAATCACGGCGGCTTTAAAAGTCATCTGTTTCATTGGGTGAGGCTTTGAATTGTGAGCTGTGTAGAGATGGCAGTTTACTGCTTTCCCCAGACAACTTTTCAGTAAGGAAAGCCATTAAAACAGGACTCGAGCTCTGCTTTTCGGCCTTGACTTTTAGCTGTAAACGTAGTATTTCACTCTGGTACAATTACAACCGACCGCTCTCTCTCCGCTATACACTATTTTCATTCTTCATACTGCTCTAGTCTATTACTGTTAGTAGAGCTGTATTCTGTTTAGGGGTCAATCTTGAAGACGTTCAAGATCGTCTTTTCAAACAAATTGTAGCGATCGTGACCAATTGTGTCCTATTTATGTCCGTAGCCTATGTGAATATATCCGCGTATCTTTCTAGTGCGATGTGGCTGATATTAAAAGGAGTTATTAAAAGCCACAAAAGAGAACCGAATCAGGTAACAATACTGACAGGTGGCTCTCTGTGCACGCACTTGGAACGCGAACACGCGAAGTGTGGTTTCGGGTGCATGCCTAAAATGTATGTCAAAATGCCCGCCTTTGAAAGTATTCCCGTAAACACATTCGGCTATGTCTTAGGTAAATATAAACAGTTGGGAGAAAATAGCATTGGTTTCAGTATATTAGATCCATGTATGATGACTTCAAGTAAAAGCAACATTAAAAGGTTTTAATAAAATTCAATGCATATTTCATTGATACAGTGTTGTATTTTACATTTGATTACTCTATTCAGTTTCTGTAGAATTTCTTACCTGAATTTCTTACCTGTTAGACAGACTTACCTGAAAAAGTTAAAGCATGATTTTCTTCATTTGTACCTTTGTTCAATTGTATTTATTTGTTCTGTAGAGCACAACATTCAGGTTCCAGAAGTAAAAACTCCATTCATTTTCTCCATAGGGAAATAGATTTTTGACAATAAATGATAAACCTTTAGAGACAGACCTGTTGTGAGCTCTGAGGTTAATTGGTTGTATATGATTTTGTTGAACCCATCTGTTTGCATTAATTCATCTTATTTTGTCTTCAACTTGATTGTTTGATAGCAGAATTTGTGGTGAAAAACTACATTACCCATGATGCTGCAGAGAAAATTCCACCAATTATAGAGTCCCAGTGAGCAAATCACCCAAAAGAGATCTTTAGCTCCACCCACTCCCATAATTCATGCTCTCAGTATACTTTAATTGTATATGTATGCATATTTTGCAATGGACTTAAATATGTGTTTGTAGATACAACCAACAAATTTGTATTTGTCCTTTGATTTTGATTTATGTCATTCACAGTGCTTTGTGGGAATGTAGTTCTTTCCCTCACTAAAGCCTTCAGGACACAGTTTTGTACCTTTTTTCATTTACTTTTTTTTTTTTTTTTTTTTTTTTTTTTTTGCTTCAAATCAAAGTTTGTAATGTTGTGATTCATCTCAAAGCTTTATAAAGACTTTTTCAAAATCCCTATGGGAAAAATGAAAAAACTTCTGGAACCAGCGTAGCTGAAAAAGTAAGCACTGTATTGTTTGTCATTTGCTTCTTTGTTCTGATTGTTTACGTGTTCTAAATAAGCATGAAAACTTTCTACGTATGTTAGGGCCTACAATTTTTTTTTTTTTCAGTAACTTGTCAAATAGTCATAAAAACCAAAATCAAAAATGACCACGATAAGTGGATTGTGATCCTTCCTGAAAAATCGTGATGAGATATTTTTGCCATATCGCCCATCCCTAATTCTACTCATGTAGAATAACACAGGTAGGCACAAATTCATAATGTGTTAACTATGCAGAAACAAAATAAATGTCTTGCGTCTCAGTTACCGCAGATGGTGGGATTATACATGTGCATCTCAATAAATTAGAATGTCGTGGAAAAGTTCATTT
This sequence comes from Spinibarbus caldwelli, assembly GCA_039654775.1. NCBI lineage: Eukaryota > Metazoa > Chordata > Actinopteri > Cypriniformes > Cyprinidae > Spinibarbus > Spinibarbus caldwelli. The sequence continues at coordinate 28,568,757 of CM077249.1, forward strand.
ATTTCAGTAATTCAACTCAAATTGTGAAACTCGTGTATTATATAAATTCAATGCACACAGACTGAAGTAGTTTAAGTCTTTGGTTCTTTTAATTGTGATGATTTTGGCTCACATTTAACGAAAACCCACCAATTCACTATCTCAACAAATTAGAATATGGTGACATGCCAATCAGCTAATCAACTCAAAACACCTGCAAAGGTTTCCTGAGCCTTCAGAATGGTCTCTCAGTTTGGTTCACTAGGCTACACAATCATGGGGAAGAATGCTGATCTGACAGTTGTCCAGAAGACAAACATTGACACCCTTCACAAGGAGGGTAAGCCACAAACATTCATTGCCAAAGAAGCTGGCTGTTCACAGAGTGCTGTATCCAAGCATGTTAACAGAAAGTTGAGTGGAAGGAAAAAGTGTGGAAGAAAAAGATGCACAACCAACCAAGAGAACCGCAGCCTTATGAGGATTGTCAAGCAAAATCGATTCAAGAATTTGGGTGAACTTCACAAGGAATGGACTGAGGCTGGGGTCAAGGCATCAAGAGCCACCACACACAGACATGTCAAGGAATTTGGCTACAGTTGTCGTATTCCTCTTGTTAAGACAATCCTGAACCACAGACAACGTCAGAGGCGTCTTACCTGGGCTAAGGAGAAGAAGAACTGGACTGTTGCCCAGTGGTCCAAGTCCTCTTTTCAGATGAGAGCAAGTTTTGTATTTCATTTGGAAACCAAGGTCCTAGAGTCTGGAGGAAGGGTGGAGAAGCTCATAGCCCAAGTTGCTTGAAGTCCAGTGTTAAGTTTCCACAGTCTGTGATGATTTGGGGTGCAATGTCATCTGCTGGTGTTGGTCCATTGTGTTTTTTGAAAACCAAAGTCACTGCACCCGTTTACCAAGAAATTTTGGACCACTTCATGCTTCCTTCTGCTGACCAGCTTTTTAAAGATGCTGATTTCATTTTCCAGCAGGATTTGGCACCTGCCACACTGCCAAAAGCACCAAAAGTTGGTTAAATGACCATGGTGTTGGTGTGCTTGACTGGCCAGCAAACTCACCAGACCTGAATCCCATAGAGAATCTATGGGGTATTGTCAAGAGGAAAATGAGAAACAAGAGACCAAAAAATGTAGATGAGCTGAAGGCCACTGTCAAAGAAACCTGGGCTTCCATACCACCTCAGCAGTGCCACAAACTGATCACCTCCATGCCACGCCGAATTGAGGCAGTAATTAAAGCAAAAGGAGCCCCTACCAAGTATTGAGTAGATATACAGTAAATGAACATACTTTCCAGAAGGCCAACAATTCACTAAAAATGTTTTTTTTTATTGGTCTTATGAAGTATTCTAATTTGTTGAGATAGTGAATTGGTGGGTTTTTGTTAAATGTGAGCCAAAATCATCACAATTAAAAGAACCAAAGACTTAAACTACTTCAGCTTGTGTGCATTGAATTTATTTAATACACGAGTTTCACAATTTGAGTTGAATTACTGAAATAAATGAACTTTTCCAAGACATTCTAATTTATTGAGATGCACCTGTATATGGTAGATAGCAGGAGTCAATCACAGAGAATTGCACATGACTCTGAATTGGGCGTGTGATTTTGATATCAATATTAATGCCTTCGGTATCTTGGCACTGTTCTCAGGAGAACGTCAGCAAAAATCGTAACAGTGTTCGGGTTTTCTCATGTTTGCCAAATACGCAACGTCTTAAAATCAACAAACTCCTAAATAATTCAAAGATGGTTCCCGTGATCTTTCCTGTGAAATACACCGCATGCAAGTCTCAGACAGTTCAATCAAGCCGAGTGTTCAATTATACGATACCCGGCTACATGCGCCAATTTCTCCAAGACGATTGGTTTGCAGATCTTTTGAAACTTGCAAAAAGTGAGAGTAAATGCTCAGGAGGATAAAAATCTTAAAAGCATTTGGAAAGTGCATCTGTCATTTCTCATATCTCCGTGTGCTGGTTTTTGGACTGTAGCCTGGAAGTCATTTCTCAGTTAAACAATATATTTTTCAATTAAACATCTGAAGCCTCTCCTTCAGCTTTCTTGTGAGATATGAACAAAATATTGGTAGTTTATATCCATGGACAATTTTAAACTGCCATGATAGTCAAAGTCAGGCTTATTTAAGCAACAGAGAGGCCTTCAGCTGTCATTATATTCACAATACAGCACTGCCTTGAGCTTGCTGTATGAAATGGTGGCTACATAACCAAAATATTAGGGACAAATTTTTACAAAATGTAATTTATTAAGCAAATTTGCTAGATGATATAATTCTTAAAATGAATGTTACTATACTGCTATGTACTATGTTGACAGAAGAATTGTGCATTGTGATTATTATAAATAATATATTTTATTTTGTGTTGACTCCAAACATTTAACAAGGTTTCTGCTGGTCTTGTTTTCTGAGAAATTGAACAAAATTAAGTGAGTTTATTCTTAAAACAAGAACAACTATCTGTCAGTAGGGAATGAAAACTTGTTTTCCTTTGAATTAAATAGATTTTTCTGAGCCCATTGACCGATATTTGTTCTTGTTTTAATCATAAACTCACTTAATTTTGATCAGTTTCTCATAAAACAAGACTTCTTGTTTTGCTTCTCAAGTAAATTTAAGAACCTTTAGACATTACTGGAAAACAAAACAAAAATACAGATGAAGAACGTCACTTTTTTGCAGCTATTCAAGATTTCTGTATGTATTTCTGTATGTATTTATTTATTTGAGTAAAAATGAATTAAAAAGAAATAACAATCTTTTGGATGCTATATTTTCTAATTTTGAAGCTTTGCTAATACAAGATATTTAGATTTAAAGGTCATATTGACATACAGTTTCTTTACTTGGTCTTGAAAAGGACATAAAAAGTCTTTAATTTACTTTAAAAAAAACCTGCAGAAACCCTGTTTTTAAGGATAGTGTACTTGTTTTAAACAAGTAATTATTTATGCAGTTTATTTATTGACAAATACACACTGAAAAAAATGACTCATTGAATTTACTAAATTTTTTTAAGGTGAGTGGTTGCAATCAATTCATTTTAGTTACATTTAAATTAAAAAATTTAGTTGACTAACTTTCAACTAAATTTGTTTATTTAAATGTAGCTAAAATAAATTGATTGCAACCACTTACCTCAAAAAAAATTTGTAAATTCAATGAGTCATTTTTTTCAGTGCACTTATAAATCTCTTTCTCGCCTACAGTCAGGCCTAGATGGCATCTGTGCATGTTTTTTACATTACCTGTTAAAATATTTGAGGAAAACTTCCAAAAAAAAATAACCACAAACAATCATGTTGTCCGGTCTTTTATGTAAACAAATAAAAATCACACTTTTAGCAGAAATTTGATACTTGCATGAATTACTGGCATATTTTTTCATATTCCTGTTGCTGCTGTTTTAAGTCCAAGCTTAACCACTTTATTTACCAATGCGCTTGCAAAGCAGCTTACATTGCATTCAAAATATGCAGTTGTTCAAGTTCATGCATTTCCTGCGAAATTGCACGTGTTTTTAGCATCTTCTATTTCTCAGATGTTTCTTCTTAAAAAAAAAAAAAAAAGACCAGTAATCTTACGTTTTTCAACTGTGCTCAGATTTGCAATAAAACCGAAGTCAAAGATTTTATGAACTTGAGCGCAAATGATCATTCTGTTTAGATTAAAATACGATTTGATGGGTGACGTGTGGTGATCAATGGCTCTCTTTCAGTTCGTTTTCCTGTGCCTTTATTTTGATCCCATCACCTGTGATGTATTCAGAATCAAGAGGGAAAGAGAAGAAGGCGAGGTTAAATATTCTGGATTTCTGCACGCCATAAATTGCTTTCTGTCAGGGAAATGTAAATCAACATGGCATGAGCGGATTGATGGAGTCGCCCTGGCTGGGTGCACTTTTATTTGAGGCTTGGGCAAAATGCTGCGTGATGATATAGATGGAGAGGGCTTTTAATACACACGCTAGTGCTAACAGTGAATAATAGACAAAATGCTAAACTAACAGAATCTTTGTAAAGAAAGATTGGAGGAGTTGTTCTTAATATTATTCATATATAGCGTAAATATTTTTGTCTTATTTTTCAGTGAAACTATTGAAACATTCTAGAAACATAAATATTGGGCCTGACGAAGATCTCTGATCTAAATAATGTGTAGATTTATTAACATTTATTAATTTTAATTCCTCATTTAATGTAAAGCTGCGTAAAATATTGCAAATATTTTTTGTATGATTAACACAACAAAAATGTTATAAAACAGTATTAAAATTATATTTATTATATTAAAATGTGTGTTAGAGAGATTAACAAAAAGTTTAATATATGATATTAATTCATAATGTATTTATGTGATTACCACAGCTAGAAAAAATTCTATAATAGAATGTAAAAAATATTTTATTATATTAATGTCCATGTACGTGTGTGATTAACACAAAAAGTGTTTAATATAAAATATAATAATTATATTTTATTTATTAATGTTTTATGTGATTTTTTTTTTATTAACACAACAAACATTTATATAATAGAATATAAAAATAATTAAATTAATGTGTATATTTTATTATATTATTGTGTGTGCAATTAACAAAAAATATGATGTGGTAAGGTAATACTTAAGATTTTTTATTATTTATTTAATTGAGATGCATTTTGTATTTAATATTTATGATTAATTTATTTAATTGAGATACATGTAAAATAAAAAATACAAATTTTCTAAAAATAAGTTTTAATAAAGTTTTGTTTCAATTTTCCTTGTTTTGAGAGGTTTATATATGTGTGTGTGTGTGTGTGTGTGTGTGTGTGTGTGTGTGTGTGTGTATGCTGATGTGGCAAGATAATTATTAAAAAAAAAGTCTTAGTATCTAACAGAGTTTTGGAATAGAAGTCAGAATACTAGTGAATAATGATTTTTCTCAGTGTTTTCATCTTAAAATGTCTCTCATGAGCACTGGAGTGCTGCTTCGCTCCTGACATTAATGTGACCCTGAGAGGCTGTTTCTCCAGCCTGCAGTAAGGCAGGGCTGGTGGTCTGTTGATTTTTCCGGTCCCGTGTGTGTGAAATCGTGGTGTGGTCTCTCCCATCTGCTGGATGCAGCTCATTAGGATGCGATAGAGATCCCTTCCAAAACAAACCCGGTCTGCGCTCAGAGAATGGGGCTTGTGGTAAACACCAGCGCGACATGACAGCTTCACTCTCACTATCGATAAATCCTCTCGGCTTCAGCAGTCTGTGTGTGCACACCTGAAAGAGAGAGAGAGGAGGGGAATGCAAGCTGTCCCATGACTCAATGATATCAGATGACCTGGAACCAGAACAGCACTGAAAGATGATCAGGCCAAAATCTTGCCTTATCCACCATTCCACAGACAATTCTCAGAGGAAAACTCATTGCTTTTTTCATATCTCAGGATAGGTTATTTGGTGCTTAGTACTTGGTTTTTAATACATATTATATTATATTATATTATATTATATTATATTATATTATATTATATTATATTATATTATCTACATGTGAATTTTGTCTTAAGATGTTACACCTAAAATTACTTTAAACAGGCATTTATAATTATAATTTATACAACAGTTCTTTCTGGTTCTCGAACATGATTGGCTGAGAGGTCTTAGACAGGTTAGATATTCTACCTGTATTGCCACTAGAACCGTTGCACCGTTTGTATCACTCCGCTTGTGGTATTTCTCACAACGAGTGTCATGGCAGATGCCAAAATCCACTATCATTTTATAAATTCTACCGTTGTTGTGTCATGGAATGCAATTTTTAATGCGAGAATGTAGTTGTTTAGACTTCAGATGCGGTTTATTGATAGAGATGGCACCAATTCAACATTTTGAGGGCGTCAGTGGCTATTCAGCGGTCTCTTCTGGAATTTGCAGCTGACTCTGATATCTCTATAGTGGTTTAACACGATATATAATTCATTTTGGGTAAATCTAACTGGCAATATTTGGTCTCATTAATCTATTATTTGTTTCATAGCAAATAGTTTTGGCTGAGGGAATAATTTCATAACGTTATATTTTTATATAATGCTGTATCAGAAATGCAATATCACACTTTTAGCTGTGCGATATTGGTCTTGTCTTACAGAAATAGTAAAGAACTTTAAAATGATATGTGGGTTGCAGCTCAGATCACTTGATCAAAGAGTTGAATGAAAAATGTTTGACTTCATATTGAGATCTTGGATTTTTGATTGCAGATTTGGATGTTTTGGCACATCTGAGCACAGTGTGAGACTCTGAGATCTCTCTTGGTTCAAGACACTCCATCCAAAACGCAACAAATGCCGGTGTTTTCATGCTGGATTTGAATAAAACAGGGAGAGATGGGAAGTAACGAAGTACAAATACTTCGTTACTGTACTTAAGTAGATTTTTCTGGTATCTGTACTTTACTTCACTATTTATTTTTCTGACTTCTTTTTACTTTTACTCCTTACATTTTTTCACAAATATCTGTACTTTCTACTTCTTACATTTTCAAACCAGGCTCGTTACTTTAGTTTTGATGGATCACCATTCGATAACAAATCTATAATAAATCATGAATCGGTTAGTCTTGACTGGCAACGCGATCTCCGCCAAAAGGTTTCTATCAGAGTAATCAATGCAAGAGACTCGAGAATGGAGTGGATCAGAGAGGCAAAATGATTGACCTGTTCATGACTTCAAATGCGGGTCAGTTTTGCTACACTAACCATGAAATGTGTAGTAAAACTATGGTTGTAAATTAAAACTGATTGTAGCCTAATCAATCTGACAAAAAAAAAAAAAACTTTTACTGTAATAAACCATGGTTAATTTTGGTAAGAGAAAAATATGACTCATGATAATGCAATAACATGTACAGTATTAGGATTTTTCTTTAAAGATATTTTCATGATGTAATTATTATTGTACTAATTTTGACATTTAGGCAATTTAGAAAGTGTAGTTTCGTTAAATCTATAGTTTTTAAGTCATTATAAGATAGAACAGCAACACATGGTCATAATGTGATACTTTAAATTGAACTAAAATAAAGTTATGTTATTGCAAACAGAATACAATGAGGTGGTTGTTTTGCAACAAGGTGGAGACAGTTCTGTTCATAACAGTAGATGGCTGATGGGAAAAGTGACAGGTACAAGAAAATTAGTGAAAAAAGTAAACACACACAAAGTGAGATGTAGAGATATATAATGGAAAATTAAGAGACTGAAAAGGAAAATAGAATTGAAGGTGCAGTTCAATAGAGAACCTTTAATTATTTTGCATGGCCCCAGCCTAAGGTTTTAAATCTTTTTTTTTTAAATGTGATGGCCATACAAAAAAAAAAAAAAAAAAAAAAGGTTATTCGTGGTTTCAGAATTTGTTGTGGGTGTATGGGATGGCCTGGATGAGTGTGAGATTTCCTTGCCTGAAATTTTGTCCCAGTCCTGCCCTGTTCTACATGGTGGTTGTTCAGTCATGATACATTCATTAGCTAACGATATTAAATGTAATATTAAATATTAAATGTAAGTTCTTTTGTATTAATGTGTCAATATTACGTGAGGTCCAGTTACCAGCATGACACTAAAACAGGTAGTAGTAATGGGTACTTTACTTAAGTACATGTCAGAGCCCATACTTCTTTACTTTAACTTGAGTAAACAAGTGTACTTCTACTTTTACCAGAGTATTTTTAAACACGAGTATCTATACTTCTACTTGAATAAAGGATGTGTTTACTTTTGCCATCTCTGCCTCTGAGAAACTATCCATATTTAAATGAGTTTGAATGAAGAATTCTGACATTAAAATATGAGAACAACTGAATTCACAGCCCAACCAGAACCTCTCAGAGCCAAGAAGGAATATTTCAACATTTATGAGTACATCTCCACTCTCAGGTTCAGACCGCTCTGTTTTCTGTTGTCAGCTCTGTGGCACAGAAAAAAAGGTGAATTTCTCTGAAAAAGAGTGGAACTCATGCATAAAACACCCATGCCATCCCAAAAACAGCGGGATTTGTCCTTCTAAACCCCATGTAATGGAAACAGCCCTCCTGCTGTCTGCAGGTGGAAACATGGTTAACTGCCGCTTATCCAGTTATTATCATCATAGTCCGTGCCGCCTGCTGTCAGCCGCTCTTATGTAATTACTATGGCTTTTAATGCTATTTTTAATCTTTGGTTTCATACAGTATTTCTTAAGATTGTTTCATGCTTTTCTTTTGTTGATGTCGCTTTAGTGGGCTTTGCAAGATTTGGGGTCAGTAATGTTATGTTTAGTTTGAATCATTTAAATTATTCAAAATACATTATAGTGGCGATACATACAAAACAAAAGAATTATTTTTCTATGAGGAATGTGTGTTCTATTTATGAATTTATTATTTTTAAGTTGAAATTTAAAAAATATTTTTTTTTTATTGTCCGTTATGTTTTTAAATGGGATTATTGCAATTTTTTAAAACTGCATCACTTACAAAGTAAGAGTCTCTAAAATATTACATAATTTGTTCCTTTTTATGACATGGCAATAGTAATTCAGGTCATGTGTACATATATGTATAAATATATGTAATCATATTTAACATTTTTATTAAACAATTATCACAATAGATGCTTTTAAAATATATATATATATATATATATATATATATATATATATATGTGTGTGTGTGTGTGTGTGTGTGTGTGTGTGTGTGTGTGTGTTTAGACTCTTTAGACATTTTGTAAGTGAAGCAGTTTAAAAATAATCACGATAACTGCATTTTAAAACATGAATATAATGCAATAAATGCTATTAAAGACACAAATATGAACAATAAAAAATCTAAATTACAGCATAAGTCCAATATATATATGTGTGTGTGTGTGTATATGTATTTATATATACAGGTGCATCTCAATAAATTAGAATGTCGTGGAAAAGTTAATTTATTTCAGTAATTCAACTCAAATTGTGAAACTCGTGTCTTAAATAAATTCAGTGCACACAGACTGAAGTAGTTTAAGTCTTTGGTTCTTTTAATTGTGATGATTTTGGCTCATATTTAACAAAAACCCACCAATTCACTATCTCAACAAATTAGAATACTTCATAAGACCAATAAAAAAAAAAAAAACATTTTTAGTGAATTGTTGGCCTTCTGGAAAGTATGTTCATTTACTGTATATGTACTCAATACTTGGTAGGGGCTCCTTTTGCTTTAATTACTGCCTCAATTCGGCGTGGCATGGAGGTGATCAGTTTGTGGCACTGCTGAGGTGGTATGGAAACCCAGGTGTCTTCGACAGTGGCCTTCAGCTCATCTGCATTTTTTGGTCTCTTGTTTCTCATTTCCCTCTTGACAATATCCCATAGATTCTCTATGGGGTTCAGGTCTGGTGATTTTGCTGTTTGCTGGCCAGTCAAGCACAGCAACACCATTTTCATTTAACCAACTTTTGGTGCTTTTGGCAGTGTGGGCAGGTGCCAAATCCTGCTGGAAAATGAAATCAGCATCTTTAAAAAGCTGGTCAGCAGAAGGAAGCATGAAGTGCTCCAAAATTTCTTGGTAAACGGGTGCAGTGACTTTGGTTTTCAAAAAACACAATGGACCAACACCAGCAGATGACATTGCACCCCAAATCATCACAAACTGTGGAAACTTAACACTGGACTTCAAGCAACTTGGGCTATGAGCTTCTTCACCCTTCCTCCAGACTCTAGGACCTTGGTTTCCAAATGAAATACAAAACTTGCTCTCATCTGAAAAGAGGACTTTGGGCCACTGGGCAACAGTCCAGTTCTTCTTCTCCTTAGCCCAGGTAAGACGCCTCTGACGTTGTCTGTGGTTCAGGAGTGGCTTAACAAGAGGAATACGACAACTGTAGCCAAATTCCTTGACACGTCTGTGTGTGGTGGCTCTTGATGCCTTGACCCCAGCCTCAGTCCATTCCTTGTGAAGTTCACCCAAATTCTTGAATCGATTTTGCTTGACAATCCTCATAAGGCTGCGGTTCTCTATTTTATTTATATAAATAAAATCTTATTTATATTGAAAAGAGAAGTATCTTGTGTTTTGTGCTTACAAGTTAATGTCTTAATCTGCCGATTTTGTTACTGTGCTATTAAATAGTGTTTTCACTATATTTTGGATTTTAATATCCAGTGCAGAGTTGATTTTATACGGCTCATTCACTGAATCGCTGCTGACTCAGTGATCAGCCGTAAAACAGTGATTCTTTTCAAATTCCCTATAAAATCATGAATGATTCCCTTTGAGCTAAATTGACTTGTTTCCCTTATTTACCTATTACCCCCTTACATACTGAAATAAATGAACTTTTCCATGACATTCTAATTTGAGATGCACCTGTATATGTGTGTGTGCCATTTCTTCTTTTGTGTGTGTGTGTATGTATGTGTGTATATATATATATATATATATATTATTATTATTATTATTATATGAGTGTGTGTGTGTGTAATATATAAAATATCAGAGCATTTCTTCTTTTTTTGTTCTTTTATGATATAGTAAGAGTTGCCTAGTTCATGTATTTTAAAAAAAAAAAACTGTATATAAATGCTGTTTGCATATTTTTTTAGATTAGATTTCCTTTTTCATTATTCTGGAAATTATGTAATATATTGCCATTATCTTAATTAATTAAGGATTAACGGTAATTCATGTTGTTAACGACTTTTTGGCCAACATTGTATGTAACAAACTAAACTAAAGGACTCTCTCATTTGACGTGACCCTCAGGTCAGAACACAACACCATCCTGTTGTCTGCTCTGTCCAGTATTACAAATAATGCAGTGATGCAGCACAAGCTAGAAAGATTCTTGTTTCCAATGAGTCATTTGATTTATGCGTTGTAGTCCTCATGGCCCGTCGTAATTGAAAGGCCGAGCTTTCCACGAATCACAGTGACGTGTAAGAAATAGGTTTTTGGGTGTTGGGTCGACAACTGCTCAAAGCTTCTCAGAAAATAGCCAACGGTTCAGTCACCCACGGTGGAAAGAATTTATGAGAGGACAATTGCTTTCACTGTTCCACCAAAAACAAATAGATCTGGACCACCTACTGGGGATTTTGACAGTTGTATTTTCAGAAGTGAGCTGAAGAAGACAGTTTATAAGAGGAAAAACTCTGTGCTACTGTTCTTAATGAGCAGATTTGTCTGGTTTTCCAGTAAAAATATATCATTAGACAGTGTTTGGAGTTTTGGCTTCTTGGCTTAAAAATAAATGTCTAAACTTAAGAGGAAAAATAAAACTAAACTGTCTTCCAATCTAGATACATTATCTACAAAGTCTTAAAAAGATTGTTCTCCCAAAATGTAAATTCTGTCATCATTTGCTCACCCTAATGTCATTCCATAACTGTATGAATTTTGTTTTCTGAAACTTAAACATCACCTATCCCTTTAATATCTAATGCCATTTTGGTTTTTCTCAGGTAATTTTATGTTTTTTTTTAAGGACTTGTTCATCTCAAAATTAAAATGTGTCATTTACTCATGCTGTTCCAAACATTTATTTATTTTTCTTCATGAAACGCTTTCTTTCCCACATGATTTTAGAAAGAGCTTCTTTAAAGTTATTTGTTTGTTTGGATGCATATTGTGGCCTCTTTTTCAAAAAATTTCAAAATTTCAAAACTTATTTCATGTTTCAGGGAAGGAAAGATACGGTTGGAACAACATGAAAAAATTAAGTCATCTATATTGTTAGGAGAGCTATTCCTTTAAGGATGCAGATATATTTTTTTAATCCAGAACAAGATTAAGATTTTATTTTTATTAATTTAATATTTAATATTCAGATTTTTTTTCAGTGTTTATACACAGATGCATAGGTTTGTACCTAAAAATTAAAAATGCATTTTATATAAAAAATAGATTTTTTTTTAATTTTCTTTATTAAGTGGTTTGCTGTAATTTTACTTTTTATTGTCCATGTTCTTATGTTTGTAAATTAATTTAAGTTTTAAATTTTATTTATGATTTTTTTTAACTGCTTCACTTACGAAAAAAAAGTATCTAAAATTATGTAAATGTTAATTTATTTGTATAGCTGATGCTTTTTTTCCAAAGCAATCACAACAAGTATTTCATCTTAAAGGAATACTTCACCCAAAAATGGAAAGCTGGTGAAAATGTACTCACCCTGAGTAAATTTTTCACTAGAGAAATCAATATTATGGATAGAGGACCTGTATTTTAGCCAGAAGCAACAGTTTGAAGTTAAAGCATCTTAATGATGGATTTTTTTCTTATCAACGTGCAGCTTTTCACTTCACAAGTCGTTAACTGATGGACTGGAGTGGTGTAGATTACTTGTGGATTATTGTGATGTTTTTATCAGCTGTTTGGACTCTCATTCTGACGGCACCCATTCACTGCAAAGGATCCATTGGTGAGCAAGTGATGTCATGCTACATTTCTCCAAATCTGTTCTGATGAAGAAACAAACTCATCTATATCTTGGATGGCCTGAGGGTGAGTACCAGAGATGGGCACTCGAGTTAGTGACTCGGACTCGAGTCGCACTCGAGTCGCATTTTTATAGACTTCAGACTCGAACTGAAATGACTCCAGACTCGACTTGACTCGACTCGAGGAAAAGGACTCGTGAATATTTTAAAAGCAACTCGAGTCTTTTATCCTTAAATACTTATATAACTGATATTCAAAAGGCATTCGCACCCCGGCATCCATCCGCACCGCGAGCCGTAACAGCAGCACCATTTTAAGTGAGCAGCGCTTCAAAACAGCGGAGCGGATCACATAACAAGCGCTCAGGGTCGTTTATGGCAAATATCTTTCAACGCTATATCCTCGAGTATTTTTATCTAAAGCCAAACGCGCTTTATTCAAGCCCTTTTAACTCCGTGCGCTTTCTCTCCGGACGCGCGCCAAGTTCAAGAGCTGCGATCACGCGGTTATTTTAACAACAGAAACACAGCGAGCAGCAAAATTATAGATCACTTCACTAAAACACAGCAGAAAAAAAACAATGCTGCAAATCTAGTTATTTTTCTTACTATCTATTTATCTATCTATAACCTATATGACTCTGACTGTTCAAACCAGATGTGACAAGACGTTTCTGATCTTAATAATCTGTAGGCTAAACATTTCAAAAGAATCATGTAATTATAATTGGGAAAATTGTTGTTGGATGGCTAGGATAGAAATTAAACTTTGAAACTGCTAGTTATATTTTCTTTTCTGCTCAAGATGAGAACGTTTTGATTATTGTAGCTACATTGTTTTAGTAGATAATGCTTTTAAGTAAAATATTAAAATAGTATAGATTTCAGGAGGAAAACCCTGAACAGAAACAGTAATTTTTTCTGTCACATGACCTCGCATGTATCTAAATGTGTACATGTAAAAAGTTTTTTGTATTTTTTTTTTGGTCCAGACCTCTGGTTGGAAGAAAATATAGAAGCCGTGCCTCTTGGAACTTTAATTGAATATCCCTGACTTATATCATGAAGAAAAACTTTATTTGTAGGGTTTTGTAATATCTGTGTCACATAGGCTATTTCCTTATGTGTCATGGTAGATCAGACTCTTTTTATAGAATTTGATTACAGAAAGACTGTTTTGAACATGGTAATGGATTAAAACATAAGTAACAGGCTGGATGTATATTAACCTTACATCTTAACACCTTTTTTTTTTTTTTACAAAGCAGATCATAGATCATATATTTTGTCTATAGCCTATAAAACAGCTTCATAAATAGGAAGATTTCAATACATGAGGATTCTGAATGGGATTTTTTTAGCAAGCCATTAAATGACTTGAGGCTCGACTCGGACTCGCGACCAAAGACTCGAGACTTGACTCAGACTCCAGGTCAGAGACTTCAGACTTGACTCAGACTCCAAGTTAAAGATTTGTGAACATCTCTGGTGTGTACATTTTCAGCTAATTTTCTTTTTTGAGTGAACTATTTCATCCAATTTCGTTATTTTTGACCCCAATCGGAACAGCTGAGAATCACAATCACACTGACCTTCTCCATCACATAGGCATAAAGCACAGTCTGGACCGAACACATTAAGCAGGAAGGAGTTGTAGCAGCAGCGCACACGTGTGTTAAATGTGTGTGTCGGCTGGACTGGTCCCAGCTGCACCGGGTCATGGCACCAACTTGGATAAGACTCAAACTCCTCCAGGCGATTTGTCCCAGCCTGTTGCCATATGCATCTTCCTCGTTCCCTGGGGTCCATCCCACATGGTGCCGTCGTGGCATGCGGACTCAGAGGTTGTAGAGGACATGCTGGCTTCTCTGGTCACGCTGATATTTGTGTCGCCTGCTGACAGTTGGCCTCGCGCACACACACACACGCACAGTGTCGTGTCGGGCCGGAGATGCAGACTGACACGGCTTCACTACGCATCTGGCATCAAGGTGGGTGAGAGAGAATTCAAAGCACCTTCGACAGTCCACACAGTCTGTCCTTCCAGGTTAAATGTGGGAGACACTGACTGTGTTCAGAATGAATACCATACTGTTTACTACATACTGCACTAATACTGCCTATTTTTAAGAAAATGGCGAAATTTAAACAGTATTGTTCTACATTGTTGCAGGTTGCATGTTGAAAAGGATAAAATATTCTGTATGGCAAAAGGAGATGTTATTTACAAAAGGAGGATTTCTATTCACACATTATCCACTGTAAAAATTATTTTTCGAATATATAAATAAAACAAAGATAATGGAAGATATATTTTACAAGAAAATAGTATTCCAGTCTTTTTACCTTAAAAATATTGTATCCAATTCAATGTATTTTGTTTCTTTGTAAAATTTACTAGCAATTTCTGAGTGAAAACATTTTCAAATAAATCCTACACCTTTTTTTTTTTTTTTTCAGTGTGTTTTGAAGTTTTGGAAGAAAGAAAATGACAGGGTTGGAACTACATATTATAATCAAATAAATATAAAAACTAAATATTGTGGACAACCCTTTAATGTCATTTGTGCATGCAAATATTAAAACAATTGATTCAATATTTGACTGGACACTGGTTCATGAGATTAACAATGTAGCATACTACTGTATAAAATATTCATTGTTGCCTAATGCATTGTGTTTCATATAGGCCACCTTAAAAAAGTAGCATGCACTATACAGTATATGCTGTGCAGTATGCATGGAGCAGTAGGTTAGTATTTTTTCCTAAATGTGTGCACATACCATATTAAACTCATTTGTGCATGCATATACTAAAACGTAATTGATGAAATATTTCACTTAAATATTTTTAAACAAGCTTGGATCAAAAATACAAAGTAACTCATTTTGCATCTTTGCAAATGAGTTGCAAAGCCATTTCCTACCACATAACGAGATCATGCAGTAACATAGCATGCTAATGTTTATTTTATCCCAAACACGCATGCGCATACTATATTTAAATACATTTGTGCATGCAAATATTAGAACATAACTGATGATAACTCCATTGCAGATTTTAAAAAACACCCCACTCCCACCCTGAACACCTCTCCACACAACCATTCACACCTCCAGCAACCCCCCTCTCCCCCACACCTGCAATTCAGATCAGCGAAGACGAGGTGCGCCAGGTCTTCAGGAAGAACAAAAGAAGGAAAGCACCAGGCCCAGACGGTGTGTCACCAGCCTGCCTAAAAATCTGTGCTGACCAGCTGGCCCCCATCTTCACACAGATCTTCAACAGATCACTGGAGCTGTGCGAAGTCCCCTCATGCTTCAAACGCTCCACCATCATCCCCGTCCCAAAGAAACCCAAAATTACTGGACTTAATGACTACAGACCTGTGGCTCTAACGTCTGTGGTCATGAAATCATTTGAAAAACTGGTTTTGGCTTATCTGAAGGCCTCCACTGGACCCTTACTGGATCCCCTGCAGTTTGCCTACAGAGCAAACAGGTCTGTGGATGATGCAGTCAACATGGGACTGCACTTCATCCTGCAGCATCTGGACAGACCAGGGACTTATGTGAGGATCCTGTTCGTAGACTTCAGCTCCGCTTTTAACACCATCATCCCGGACACCCTTCAGAATAAACTGACACAGCTCTCCGTGCCCACCTCCGTCTGTCAGTGGATCAACAGCTTCCTGACAGACAGGCAGCAGCTAGTGAGGCTGGGAAAATTCTCATCCAGCACCCGCACCATCAGCACTGGAGCACCTCAGGGCTGCGTTCTCTCCCCACTGCTCTTCTCCCTGTACACCAACGACTGCACATCTAAAGACCCCTCTGTCAAGCTCCTGAAGTTTGCAGACGACACCACACTGATCGGCCTCATCCAGGACGGTGACGAGTCTGCCTACAGACAGGAGGTTAAGGAGCTGGCTGTCTGGTGCAGTCTTAACAACCTGGAGCTCAACACGCTCAAAACTGTGGAGATGATCGTGGACTTCAGGAGAAACCCCCTGCTCTCCCCCCATTCACCATCATGAACAGCACTGTGACTGCAGTGGAGTCATTCAGATTCCTGGGCACCACAATTTCTCAGGACCTGAAGTGGAACAATCACATTGAGTCCATTGTGAAAAAGGCCCAGCAGAGGTTGTACTTCCTTCGCCAGCTGAGGAAGTTCAACCTGCCACAGGAGCTGCTGAAACAGTTCTACTCCGTCATCATTGAATCCGTCCTCTGCACGTCAATAACTGTCTGGTTCAGCTCAGCTACCAAATCTGACCTCAGAAGACTACAGAGGGTAGTCCGGTCTGCTGAGCGAATCATTGGTACAACCCTCCCCACTCTCCAAGAACTGTACTTAACCAGAGTGAGCAAAAGAGCTGGCAAAATCACTCTGGACCCCTCACATCCAGCACACTCCCTCTTTGAACTGTTACCATCTGGTCGACACTACAGAGCTCTGAGCACCAGAACGACCAGACACAGGAACAGTTTCTTCCCTCAAGCAATCCATCTCATGAACACTTGACATTAAACATGGAACACACAACACTATTATAAATTATTTATTCACCACACATACTTATTTTTTCACTTCAGATTTGCATATATCAGACCTGTACACCATAATTGTCTATATTATATATTGTGTTTTTGCTATTTGTACATTGCCTATTTGTAAATTATTCTTTTATTATCTGTGCCCTGTCCTGTTGCTGTCTTTCTGTTGCACTGTAGAGCTTCTGTCACTAAAACAAATTCCTCGTATGTGTAAACATACCTGGCCAATAAAGCTCATTCTGATTCTGATTTAAACTTATTTGTGTATGCAAATATTAAAACATAATTGATGCAGTATGTGACTAGACTTCCAAGCATTACACATTTCTACACAAACTTGGATTAAAAATGCAAAATAGCTCATTTAGTTTCACAAAGTAGTGTGCACTATATTGCTAGTATTGCATCCCAAACATGCATGCACACACTGTATTTAAACTCTATTTTGCACGTGTATGCTATATTTAAACTCATTTGTGCATGTAAATATTACAACATAATTGATGCAATACTTGGCAATTAGTATGGATTATTCACTATATGCTATGCAGTATGCAGTTAGTACTGCATCCCAAACATGCATGCACATAGTGGTGTGCATGCAAATATTAAAACATAATTAATGCATTATATGACTTGACTTCCAAAAGTTACACATTTTCACTCCAACCTGGATTAAAAATGCTAAATAACTGAACTAGTATATGCTATGCAGTCAGCAGTAGGTTAGTTCTGCATCCCAAACATGCATTCAGAGCATTTGCATACTGTGCACAGTGTACATAATACAGCACTACAGTGTATAGTATGTACAGCGTATGCTCTTTTCACACATCCATCAAGAATAGTATCGTATCATGGCATGAAAATCATTAACGACAACCATAAAACTAGCAGCCAATGCTCTGACCCAGCCGGCTTTGAGTCTGGCTCATGAGGACTGTATGTTACACTGCATTATTTAGCAGGCCTAAACAATACAAAGTGTTTTCTTTTTGTTCTGTTTTGTTTCTTCCACTTGACATCCCATGGAAAATGCAGAGGCCTTGAGAACTATAGTGGTTTGCAAGTATAGCGCAAGCTAGTGCTGTCTGGATCAGTCTTTGTGAAAGCAACTGCTCGTACAATACACTCTGTCATCAGCTTTTTCTGCTCAATGTCAAAAGCACTTGTTCAGCCAGCTACATTTCTACGAATCGAAATTGATTTTGCATGTACCATGCCGTTGCCATAGCGATCACGACAAAAGAAAGCAGAGTTTTTGATTTGCTTTTTCTATTTCTAATATAAAAATAAATACCCAGTGGCTGTGCTGTGAGCCTCACATACGTGATGTCTCACATATATTGCACACGTGATGAATCTCCTCGTGGGACATCTGGAAACATTCGATAGTCCCGGCGTCGTATTGATTCCTCATTGTTTCCTCTTTTCACGCAAACTCTCATGTTACTTCTGCGTTTTATCTTTCTTACATTAATGACAAGGGAATTAATTTTGTTTTATTGCGTTGATGAGACGAGGAATATTAATTAGGCATTCAGAGGCGAGAGAACAGAACAAGCATGTTTGGATCTATAGTGAACGTTCTGATTGTTTGTTTAAGGTTTGGAATAAAGATTTAGCCTATAGAAAATACTTGAATGAAATGACATTCTTGACCTTCTGCATGGAAAAAACGTAGTCTGACTTTCGATTGACTAGGTCCGAAAAAACTATGTAATGTAATGAGTTAGTCGTTTGATTCGGTCTGAATCAGTCGGAGTGGTTCTTATTATCTGAACCTTAGATAATTAGTTTTGTCAACTTGAAATGAAAACATGAGTTTTGTGTGAGTGACCCTTCAAAAGTTTGGGGTTGGTAAAATTTGTCTTCTGCTTAGGGCTGTATTTATTTGATCAAAAATACAGTAAAAAAATGTGAAATATTATTACAATTAAAAACATGTTTTCTATGTGAATATATTTTAAAATGTAATTTATTCCTGTGCTGCAAAGCTGAATTTTCAGCATCATTACTTAAGTGTCACATGATCCTTCAGAAATCATTCTAATATGCTGATTTGCTGCTCAGGAAAACGGTTGTGTGGCTTCATATTTTTGTGGAAACTGATTCTTTAATGCATAGAAATTTCAGCATTTGTTTGACGTAGAAATCTTTTGTAAGATTATTGATGTCTTTACTGACACTTTTGATCAATTTAATGCATCCTTGCTGAATAAGGGTGAATAAAACACTACAGACCCCCAATTTTTGATCAGTAGTGTATTATATAATATTTATATATTTTATTGCAATCTGAACTCAAATTCTTTGTGATTCTCATCCCTTACAGAAAAGGCAGCATGCAGAGAATAATTGTGGATTGTGGGAATAGGCTGTAGGCGAGATGTTTCCATAAG
Source organism: Spinibarbus caldwelli (assembly GCA_039654775.1). Taxonomy (NCBI): domain Eukaryota; kingdom Metazoa; phylum Chordata; class Actinopteri; order Cypriniformes; family Cyprinidae; genus Spinibarbus; species Spinibarbus caldwelli. Next base: position 28,588,175 of record CM077249.1, read on the forward strand.
AGTTGTCCAGGACAGGCATTCATCCAACACTGAGCTGTTGTCTCATCCGTAAGTGACAAAATTCAGATGCTGCGACATGTTGTTTATGTGCTGAGCTGCACGGCAGAGGCAGCAGGGCTTGCCACAAACTTTTGATTTATTAAACAGCTCGCCTTGCCACGGCTGCAAATTTCCCTGACATTACTAAAAAAAAAAAAAAAACTGGGGACTGTCGCCTGGCACAGCGTATCCACCGAGCGAAAAATTACAACAGGATGTAGCACTGAGGACAAGCACAGAGGTATATGATCACACGTTTACAGCATACACCTCTACTGCAATATAGATAAAATAATATATAGGTTAAAGCCTGGACATGTGGCGACTCAGCACAAATATAATAAACTGTGTCAACAATGACAGTGGCATATATACATACCTATGTACACAATTTTAACTTTAAATTTGTACTTTATTTATGCTTATTTACTATTTACTACATTCTGTTTTTTTCTGTGCTGTAATATAACAATTGTAAAATATAAATATTATGGTTAATTTAATAATATAATCTTATTTCTACAGACTAAAATGGATGAATTAAATGAATAATAATAACTATTATTATTATTAAACACTCTCATGTATGTATGTATGTATGTAGTGGTTAATAATAATAATTATTAATTATATGAAAGGTGAATATATTGGTATAAGCTATATATATATGCACAAAAAAATAAAAAATCTGGGGTCAGTAAGAAATTTTTTAAAGAAATTAGTACTTTTATTTAATTTTATTAATACTTTTAATGCTTTTTATTCAGCAAGGACACATTAAATTGATCAAACGTAAATACATTTACAATACAAAGTATTTATATTTTATGTAAATATTTAATATTGCTATTTTACATGTTTTACATAAATATTACAAAATTTTTAATTAATTTTTGCATGTTTTATTTTATATTCACAAACAGTAGGGAGAATATTCTTATTTATTTATTATTATTATTTACATTCCATTTTTCTATATTCTACTATAAAATTAAAATTGGTGTATTATGGTATATAATATTATGGTTAATAATAATACTAATACTAATACTAATGATCTGTGTATATTTCTAAAGACTAAAATACATTCATGAAATGAATGAAAATAATAATAATAATAATAATAATAATTATTATTATTATTATTATTATTATTATTAACTACAATATTTATATTTTATATTTATATAAATAAAATATTTATAATTTTAATTAATAAATTAAAAATGGTCATATATATATATATATATATATATATATATATATATATAAGTAAATAGTGAATTTGTAAGAATAGATTGATTTCATTAATGCAAAATTAATTAAAATTCCTGTGAACCTACCTGCAACCCATTTTCAGTTTTTGCAACCCACCAGTTGAGAACCACTGATCTTAAAAAAATAATGATAATAATTAAAAAAAAACCTGCACCAGCCGGGCTGTATTTTCTAATATCAGTGGGGTTATTAAAGCATATTACAGTGGCGAGCAGCACAGAGGTGTTTGCTGACTGGGACTCGTCCTGCTGGGATCAGGGTCTGACCGGAGATCAGGGTCGTAAGACTCGCTCCTGTTGTGTTCACTGTTTACTGCGGCTCTGAGCTCTGCTTCTGTTCTCTCGTAAATCTCTCCTAACAGAATGGGTACAATCCCACGGGTATGATTAAACACAGAGAGGAACATTTACACACCTGTCACTGCGCAAATCTGCTGAACGGCTTTTATTCTCCAGTAATGTGAGAACTGTGATGCATTTTATTTGTGTAGACCTGAATGTTTATCATTAACTCTGTACATCTCCCTAGCAGTGTTATTTTAGTATCACTGAGATACTATTATGCACTCTCAGAAAAAAAGGGTACAAAACTGTCACTGGACTGGTACCCTTTCAAAAGATCCTAATGTGTACTTTTAACGTATTAATATGTACCATTTAGGGATAAATTAAGTACAAAGATGTACCTTTTAGCTATAGGGTACTTCCCCAGTGACAGCTTTGTACCTTGTTTTCTGAGAGTGTAGGGTTTTTTTAATCATATTTTGAATTTGTATTTTTGTATTTTCTGTTTTTATTTTAATTTTAAAGTTTTAGTAATTTTGTTTTTGTAATTTTTTTTAGTTAGTTTTTTTTTTTTTTTTTTTAATGTCGGCATAGTTTATATATATAGTTTTATTAAACTATAATAACCTCCATTTTCACATAAAAAAAAGAAAAAATGTAATTGCGACTATCTCACAATTCAGAAAAGTCTGTATTATGAGATTAAATCTTGAAATTGCAAGAAATAAAGTCAGATTTGTGAGATAGAAAGTTGCAATTATCTTTTTATTTTTATTCTGTGGTGGAAGAAAAAAACTGATGTCATCAAATTGATGTTATCAAGATGTTATCTCAGAATTGAGAAAAAAAATTATATTTTGCATTTCTGATAAAAAAAAAAAAAATCTGAATTGAGATATATGTAAATATATACTCAGAAATGTCTCTTTATATCTCGCAATTCTGAGAAAAACAGTCCTAATTGTAAAATATAAACTCAGAATTGAGTAAAAAAAACAACTAAAAAGTCACAATTACCCTTTTAACTTTTTATTCCATTGCAGAAATGTGCTTCCAAGATTCAATAAAAGATTAATTTACAGCTGAATTTAGCTGCAGTGTGTACGTGACCAACATCAAGTAATATTCTATCGCAAAGCTTTTTGCCACTGCATTGTTTTGTATATTGATGATCTGAAATTTGTCTCACTTCCACGCTTTCCTTCAAACATGAAGTTAATGCCACAAGACAGGAGAGGAGCGAGAGCCACCTGTCACAGCACCCGAGGGCCCCAACAGCCCCTCATCGGGCCCTGAGGAGCCCCACAGCAGCCCCATCAGGTGCAGGTAAAGCGGCATGAAGTGTTTGTTTTGGTGCTGATCAGCCGGCTCACGTTTGTGGTGTTTTGCTTATCAAGGGCTCTGGCACCTTGCGTTTCCAGCTCACTGCAGCTGAAGACAGGCGAGGAAATACGCACAGAGCGGGAAGAGTTATCCTCCAATGAATGCTGAAGGAGAAAGGCCAGATAGATTGCTGTTGTCACTTCTTTTTCATTTATTTACCCTTGGCCCTTATCAGGTTCGCCATGCTAACACGGGCGTCCAAATACGACAGCGTCACAATTAAAATCAGGAAGGGCTCTTGTAATGGGAAAATAGAAATCGGCAAAGCGGGCATCAGGACACAAACGGGCTCGAAGACACGCTCAGCTCGTATAATAATCACCCAAGATGCGATTTACTGCTGCTAGATGGTGTCTGTGAGAAGCATTCGAGAATGATGTCTAATTGTGAAATAATCTGAAGCCTATATTTAATGAAATATAGATTAAATATCATTATCTAAATATCATATGCTTCTGCATATTTCATTTACATCTGGATTGGATTGCAACAAAATGCGTGAATGATGCTATTAAACAACTTGTTACTAATCAAAAATACAAATTTAACACCAAATTATGTGTTTTTGAATGTAGAATCAATTTGTAAGGCAAATTAAATCTCTGGGTTATTTCCCGCAGTGCCAGAACACCAGATTTTGGTTTCATGTACAGGTGCATCTCAATAAATTAGAATGTCGTGGAAAAGTTCATTTATTTCAGTAATTCAACTCAAATTGTGAAACTCGTGTATTAAATAAATTCAGTGCACACAGACTGAAGTAGTTTAAGTCTTTGGTTCTTTTAATTGTGATGATTTTGGCTCACATTTAACAAAAACCCACCAATTCACTATCTCAACAAATTAGAATACTTCATAAGACCAATAAAAAAAAAACATTTTTTAGTGAATTGTTGGTCTTCTGGAAAGTATGTTCATTTACTGTATATGTACTCAATACTTGGTAGGGGCTCCTTTTGCTTTAATTACTGCCTCAGTTCGGCGTGGCATGGAGGTGATCAGTTTGTGGCACTGCTGAGGTGGTATGGAAGCCCAGGTTTCTTTGACAGTGGCCTTCAGCTCATCTGCATTTTTTGGTCTCGTTTCTCATTTTCCTCTTGACAACAGCCAGCTTCTTTGGCAATGAATGTTTGTGGCTTACCCTCCTTGTGAAGGGTGTCAATGATTGTCTTCTGGACAACTGTCAGATCAGCAGTCTTCCCCATGATTGTGTAGCCTAGTGAACCAAACTGAGAGACCATTTTGAAGGCTCAGGAAACCTTTGCAGGTGTTTTGAGTTGATTAGCTGATTGGCATTTCACCATATTCTAATTTGTTGAGATAGTGAATTGGTGGGTTTTTGTTAAATGTGAGTCAAAATCATCACAATTAAAAGAACCAAAGACTTAAACTACTTCAGTCTGTGTGCACTGAATTTATTTAATACACGAGTTTCAAAATTTGAGTTGAATTACTGAAATAAATTAACTTTTCCACGACATTCTAATTTATTGAGATGCACCTGTATATTCATGCTCTTCTTGGCACTAAAAAATACTTAGAACAGACGTCTGGTAATAGATTCCCTGCTAACAAAAGGTTTTTTTCTCCGTTTAAGTAGACCCAAAAGGGTAGAATTTGTTTGATTTTCTGTGGATAGCAGAGAGATTTTGTTTTTGTTTTTTTGTTTTTTTTTTTTTAAAAAAGCTTTTTCTCTCCCAGAGGAAAACGTTATTGCTCAGAGGTTCCTCATTGATGGCTCAGGAGACATAATCAGCTACTAGGTTTCAGACATGTATACGTGGGGTGGTTTTTTAATTTTTTTTTTTATTATTATTATTATTTTACTATTTACTGTGGACTATATATTATTTATTTATTTACTACTTTAATTTAATAATAATTCATATTAAAATTGAAATTTATTTAAATATCAATATTATGGTTAATATAGGCTAATAATAATTGTATTTTTTTTTTTTTACAAACTAAAATGTGTTCATGAAATAATAACAATATTAATATACTATTTTATTTACTGTGGACTATATAATATTTATTTACTATTTTTATTTAATAATAATTTATAATTAAATGTATTGAAAGATAAACATTATGGTTAATATAGGCTAATAATAATAGTTGCAATTTTGTCCTACATATTAAAAGGTATTAATGAAATTATTATTATTATTGTTATTATTATTAATTGTGGGCTTGTTTCACTATGTTTCATGCATGTGTATATATATGGACTATATACTGTTTATTTACTATTTTTATTTAATAATAATTAATTTATAATTAAATGTATTGAAAGATAAACAATAATAGTTGCAATTTTTCCTACAAACTAAAATGTATTAATGAAATTAATAATAATAATAACAACTGTGGGCTTATTAAGTGGGCTTTTTTGAATATGTATCATATATATTAATTACTATGAAATAAAAATAGTAAATAAATAGTATATATGTACTATTTATTTACTATTTTTATTTCATAGTAATTAATGATAAAAATTATTTTAGTAAAATATAAATACAGTGGTCATTCATGTAGTAATAATTTAATTTTATAAAATATAAGTAACAATAATAATTGTAATTTTTTTCCACAAAACTAAAAGGTAATAATTTAATAATAATAATAATAATAATAATAATAATAATAATAATGTATGTTTCCCAGAGACTAAAATGTCTCAATTTAATAATAATAATACATTTTTACATTAAATAGCCTTAAAGCTTACCTGTTAAAAGTTTTTTTCATTAAGTAGACTCTACAGGGTAAAACTTTCTTGTTTGATTTTCTGTTGATAGTGGAGAGATTTTCTCTTTAAAATAAGAGTCTTTTCTTTCTCAGAGGAAAATGTTATTGCTCAGAGGTTGCTCGTTTATGGCTCAGGAGATTTATGGTACTATGTGTTTCATGCATGTGTCAACATTTCTCCTAAAATTAATTTGGAGACAGAAATAGACAAAAAATATTGTGGCGAGCAGCTCAGATGATACCTTTATGAGCTAGCTTAGGTTTCTTATTGAGATCTCTTCCAAACCTCATGAGATTTTTCTACACAAAAGCTCCTGAAAGTCTAATTTTGCTCTTCATTTAATCTGATTTGTGTAAATGGGAAAGTCTTTGAGATGTCGTTTGTGATATTTCTCTCCTTCAGGCTGTTCATATATGTAGATTCAATCCAATAGTCTGCTCATGAATGCATATGAAACGGTGTGAATACTTTTTCCGTGGAATATGGCGTGCCAATTAAGCACTATATCCGGATGTGAGTGGAATGACTCATTAGTTTGGCTTAAAACAGTCTTATTCATGGAGTGTCGGAGCAGAATGGAAGCAGATATATTTGCAAATTGCTCATTCCCCAGAATTGTGTGATATGCATTGGCTCCACATGCTTTTCCGGAGATAATGCAGCTGGGGAAATTATACATACGCGCATATCCGTGGACTAAGGACTTTTCTGCCGCGGCGGAGTGCTTCTCTATTCCGCTGACCAAGCGTCTATTGTATATCGTTATTCGAGCTCATTGGCCGGCTCTAACAACTATGAAAATGGCTTTTTGGCCATCAAAAGCTTCAAAGGTCTCTTATGTGCCAAAGCCACCTTCCTCTCTCCAGACAGTATTCAGATGTGACCTGTGAGTGGCATGCATAAATCTCAGCTGGAAAACTGCACAGGAGGGAACAGCACAGCCTCCTCTTTGTGAGGGCTTTCAGTAGTTAGCGTGTCTAGATTTAGAAGTCTATTTGTTTGCTCGATTAGGTTGGCATGAAGTATTTCCATGGCTCTCTTGATTTCATTTACCCTTATTACCGTCCAGCGACAGACTCAGGGAAGCTTGAAATATCAAGGCCACGGCAAACCAAACAAATGAGCTGATTAATGGGAAATGTATGAATGAGTTATTCGGCCTGTTATTCAGTTCTTGTGGGCAGTCGTTAAAAAGGAATGTTTCTTGGACTATGAGGGTGAATCTCATTGAAACTCATTGTCCAGGTAACATTTCACCTGAAAATCAAAAGGAGAAATTAAGAAATTGTATTTTGCATAAGGTAAATGAGGCATGGAACATTTTAGACCGTTACTATTCTGTTGTGCATTATTTATTTATTTATTTATGTATTTAGCAGACACTTTTATCAAAAGCGACTTACAAAGGAGGACAATATAAGCGTATTTAAACAAGATTAATTATGTTTATTTTATTTCTTATTAAAATATTTTTTTCATATGTGTGTATTATATATAAAATACTTAATGAATAATCATTTATTTATTTATTATTTTTATTTATTGCATTTTAATTGATTTTTGTGGCCCACAAAACCTGTAGTAACCTATAATTAATATTTATTTTTTTGTTTTTTAAATTGAATTTTCCTTCTGAAGACCAAATGAACGCACTTCTTCTCAAGCCTCACCCTGAGTGAAGTATGATCGGTCTAAAATAATGCTACATATCAGATATGTTCTGAATGAAATATTTTTAAAAAATGGCATTAGGGTAATGAAAATTGGGGGAGAAATGTGCTTAATTAGGCTATCAAAAATTATTATTTGTTAAGAAAGTCAAGTGTGTCATTTCTGTTTCCAAACAGGTTTCCTAAAGGTTTGCCATCGATCAGATAAAGAAACAAATAAAGCAAGAATGTGTTTAAACACACTTATTTTCAGTCCCCATTTCTGGCTTCATCTTGATGCTGCATCACCGGAGGAAAATAAGTAAGCCATGAAAAGGTTGATTCAGCATTTCTAAAGAAGCAATGTTTTCTGGGGAGGCGGCCAAGCTCTGAATGGAAGTCACTTCTTGTTTGTCACTGTTTACTTGTGAAATATTGACAAGGTGAAAGATTGAGACCCTTTATTTCTCTCTTCCTCTCACGAAATGAAAAGAAAATAGTTATGTTATATAATAACATATAATAGTTATATAATAGTTACTTATGACTGCAGACCATCAGACAGGCCATCAATCACTGATCAAACGAAACACTTTTAAACTCACCGTGGATGTTTTGTTGAGTGTTGTTTAACTTTTCATCTCTGATGGCTGACGATACACAAAAAGAGACTTTTTTCCATTGAATGATTTCACAAATGTCATAGTCTGGCAAGTTGACACAAGCTTGATGATTGTTTCTCTAAAATCAATTATATGAATATATACAACCTGAAAAAAAGTGCTTAATCAGATCACTGATTAAGAAACACCAGCTGGCAGTCTTAAGCCTTCATTACGCAGATGATCCTAGATAATCATTGAACTGTGTACATTTAACCTACATTTTCTTAATATGTTATTTCAGATATTTATTTATTATTTTTTTCTGAATTGCTGATTTATTGTTGAACTAGCCCAAGTTGATTATGGTACTCTCTCTCTCTCTCTCTCTCTCTCTCTCTCTCTCTATATATATATATACATACACACATATGCAATAATAATATAAGTATTATACTACAAGTTTTTCTCCTCTCAAAATAGTATATATATACAGTATATATATATATATATATATATATTATTTTGAGAGGAGAAAATCTTGTAGTATAATACTTATATTCTACACTAAATGCATCTTTAAATTAAAAAGCAAATGATACTGACTAATCGATCATTGGTTAATATAATAAATTAATGATTATTGATTAGAACAGTTACAAACCCATTACTAATACTATCAAATTCATATACTATGGTATTTACGTGTATATATTTAAGCACAGTTATTTTGATTTGTAGGCTACTGATCCAGCATTTGTAAATATGCTAGAACTGAATTGAAAACAAGTTATTTTAAATAAAATATATATATATGTATAATTTATTGATATTAGGGGTGGAACGGTACACAGATGTCACGGTTCGGTACGATTTCGGTACAACGGAAAAAAAAAAAAAAAAAACAAATCTACTATGCTCGGTTTCTTTTCATTTATTTTGAACAGAGAGTAACACCCGCCTCTGTGTCACCGTTGGAACGCGACTGAAGTACAAACCCTATTATTTACATAATAAATAATAGTTTAGCGTTCAGATACGTTACATCGCAAATATGGAAATATTATGGAATATTTGGATTTGTGCCGAATGAGAGAGGTAGGATACACGAGCACAAAGCTCCATTTCGCAAACAGTTGAGTGCGCAAGCCTTTAAAGTATACTCCTTTGTCAGTCTATGTGAGAGACGCATTCAGAATCGGCACATGGTCACTGTCTGGGGGCTTTGTTTTCAAGTGAGCAACTCATGGCATTCACTGTTCTTCTGCTGGCGGTTATCAAACAGCGTTGCATTACTCTGGGCGCCCCCTTCTGGATTGAGGGTGAATTGCCTGTATTCGTTGTAAGGCCTCATGCACCGAACCGAGATGTCCGTACTGTGAAGGTTCGGTATGAATACATGTATCGTGCCACCCCTAATATGCATATATAGAAATTTATACATTATCTTTAAAAACATTTTAAAATACATTTTATATATTTTTATATGCACAGATATTGTGATTTGCACTGATCCAACAATTTAAAATTAAGATGTTCTTTTTTTTTTTTTTTTTTTTTTGAGTAAAGATATGTCTAGTAATCCATGCAAATTACTATTCATAACTGGCCAAGTATTATTAATCAGGCTCAATGTCATTTTAATAATCTTGCCTCAGAGCTCACAATCTTCTTCAAACTATGCTAATTTAATTAATTCCAAATAATAACGTGAACATGTTGTATAATTCACCACATATTAAGAATTATACACTTATTATGCATGTAAACCATCTTTTTTTAAAACAAATACTTGATTTTTCATGTTCCATTATGCTTTAACTTGGGCCAGAAACATTAATGTTTTCTTACATTTCAGTCTAAGGACGGAATGAACAGTGAAAGCAAAGGTCAAAGGTCATGCAGGTTGTAACCTTCAAATGAGGTTTATAAGGAGAAACAGCATCCAGAGCTTTAATATACAGCAACATCCCCAGTTTCCTAGCAACATTTTCCCAGATATCATTTCGTTTTTTTTTAAACATGTTTTAACATTTCCATGTATTTCCACTCCATTTGTTTTTACTGATCGGATAGTAGCATGTGAATCCAATTAGATAGCAATCCGATCAATGAAAGCACATGAAGTGACTGAGGTTGACAAGAGAGTGGGCTGTAATTGAAGGATATATTTTTGAGTGTGGTATTTTATTCATGTGCCAAACAGATGTGGATTCCATCATGAAACCAGCAGTGTGTCCTGAGGCCAAAGCAGTGTGGAGATGAATCTCTTTACAGCACCTAAGAGGTGAGCAGTGCTTCCTCCTTGTCCTAATTTAATAGTTCACCTTTAAGACTTCCAGTATTTTTAAGGAATGAAACATATAGTAAATACACTATTGCTCAGAAGTTCAGGGCTGGTAAGACTTTTTAATAAAAAAAAATTAAATTTTCTCACCTTTAGGTCATCTAGTATGTCATGGGATTTGGAGAAATTTAGCATTGCATCACTTGCTCACCAATGGATCCTCTGCAGTGAATGGGTGCCGTCAGAATGAGAGTCCAAACAGCTGATAAAAACATCACAACAATCCAAAAAAGTCATCTCATATGAATCAGGAGAGAAATTTGCGCAGCTCAAAGACCATGTCCATGCATGTGGGTGGATTTTGATGAGAAACATCAGGTGATGGACTTTTTTACTGGAGGAAGCGCTATTATGGATTACATTTTTTCGCCAGAAGTAACGATTTGAACTTAAAAACATCTTAATGGGGGATTTGTTTCTTACAAACAAGCTTTTGGCTTTACAAGACGTTAATTGATGGACTGGAATGGTGTGGATTACTTGTGGATTATTGTGACGTGACTCTCATTCTGACGGCACCCATTCACTGCAGAGGATCCATTGGTGAGCGAGTGATGTAATGCTACATATCTCCAAATCTGTTCTGATGAAGAAGCAAACTCATCTACATCTTGGATGGCCTGAGGGTAAGGACCTTTTCAGCATTTTTGAGTGAACTATTCTTTTAATGAATAAGGTGAGCATTTTTATGACCGTGACGAACATTCAGGATAAAAGCGGTATCATAAATGCAAATCACAAATCATGGAAGTTTAAACTCTTGGAAGTTGAAGGGCTGGTCCGAACGCGAGGGAGATTAAGAGAGATTAAAACTGCTTAATACCTGGCAGCGTGTTACTGGATGACTCTCCGTGTTGCCGCGACAGGAAAGGTGACTTTAGCCGAGAAAAGACAGAGTTGAGCCGTCTGGATAGGCCGTCACCTGGAAGGAAGTTTTTACCCTGAAGTGACAGAACCGCAGCGTGAAGAAAGATGGTATGTTAACACTAAGTTGAACTGATTATATTTGTCATTCTGATGTATCTAGAAGTTTTAAGATATTTATACCTGATGTAACCACCTTGCAATAAGATTCCAGATTGTTTTTGCTGCTTTTCTGTCCTTTTTGCAGCTTGACAGATGTTGTCAGTATAGAAAACAGCCGTATGAAGATGCTTCTTATTTTGTGTTCCACTAAAAATTAACAACATATGGGTTTCCAATGACATGAGTTCATGAATTTGGGTTTCTGACGTCAGAAATGAGCCATTTTTGCTTAAGTAAATGATTATTTTGGAATGAGATGGAGGCTTTATCGAATGTCTTTTGAGCTTTCTACTCACCAAAGAATCCAGAGGAAACGATTTCAACAAAAATATAAAGCAGCTCAACTGTTTTCTACATTGATAATAATCAGAAATGTTTCATGAGCAGCAAATCATCATATTAGAATGATTTCTGAAGGATCATGTGACACTGAAGACTGGTAATGATGCTGAAAATTCAGCTTTGCATCACAGGAATAAATTATATAATAAATAAAAATGTATTAATTAAACAAATAAAATAAAATATATTCAAATGGAAAAAAGATATTTTAAATTATAATAATATTTCACAACTGTTCATAACTGTTTTTGCTTTTAAAACATTAAAAAGTCTTACCAGCCCTGAACTTCTGAGCAATAGTGTATTTACTATATGTTTCATTCCTTAAAAATACTGGAAGTCTTAAAGGAAACTTTAAATAAACAATATTTTTCTAAATGTTTTTTTGTTTTTTTTTTCAAATTTTTTCATATTATTTCTTTATATGTATATATCTACAGTAGACAATGATACATTATCTTTAAAAAATAATTAATAAAATTAGATGAATTAGGTGCCATTAGAGTATTAGACAACATATTTTATCAAAATTAAAACAATTTAAACCTTTTTTTTATTACACATTCCATTATGGTAGATTTAATGTTAAAGATTATTTATTTATTTATTTTTTAAATAAAATTAGACAATGATATATTATCTTTAAAAAAAAAATGTAAAAATGCAAATTTTGTGCTAAAAGTTCAAATAGATGCTATCTATGATTTTTTTTTTTATTATTATTATTATTATGTTTTTTTTTTTTTGGAAAACATTAACTTGAGTATTAGATTTCGTTAGACTGTTAGTATCAGTTATCACAATTTTTTTTTTAACAATTTAATAATTTGTTATTAAACATTCTATTCTCATGGATTTAATGTTACACATTTTTATTAACTTATTATTATTATTATTATTATTATTAACAGCTGCATTGATGTCCACTGCATTTTATTTTGTGTTTTCAGCATACAATTTAAAACGACATAAATTTATGAATTTGGGTTTCTGACTTCAGAAACAAGTCATTTTTGCAGGTTACCTTCAATAAATGGTCATTTTGGACTTAGGTTGCAGTTTTGAGGAAGTTATCGCCTGTTTTATAGTACTTCAAACCCTCAAGAACACTTTAAGGGTGAGAAAAATATGATTCCCCTTGATATGAGCCCGTAGGGTCAGGAAATGATCAGTTTCTGGACTGTTTTGGTGCTATAAACCTTGACTAATAGCCCAAGTGGACCTGAGGGGGAGACATAAATAAATAAAGCCAAATAAAAATATATGATATGACCACTTTAAAGCATCAAAAGATCCAATGAGTGATCTCTGTATGTGGCAGCACAAACCTCCTCGGAGATAGACACCATGTTGGGTTATAGTTTCCGTAAACCACACATCCTCAACAAAGTGATTTCCTGCTGGCAAAAATCAATAGTACTCCTGTTATGTTTACACCACGACTGCAGACAGACATGGCCAGATCAAGTCTGAAAACAATCTCTTCTGCTTCGTTTCATCTTCTCTGATGGACAACAGAGCTCACCTGCTCCCGAAAGTTCATTTTCGGAAAAAGAGCAACCTCACCTCAGGTCAGCGGATGAGGAAGAGCGTTTCCTCCGCAGTGAGACACACAGGCTCTCCTGTTGTGTCTGCGAACGCGCATTAGTCAGCTGAGACCAGTCTTTATGGGGAAAAATATGAAGTGCTGCCAATTGCCTTGTAAATACAATGTTGAACATTACCGCGGCTCCATTCATTTTTAGAAAGCGTACACGGTTCATGTATTACGGTTAGCACGCCAGCCAAAATGTTCGACATCATTTATATGAAGAATATCTGCAATTTAATAAACAAGTTGTGTGAATGAAAGCCGCAGTGTTGGGAAGAATAATGGCTGGTATAACGGCATGTAACATCTGTAATATCTGTGCTCTCTAAACTATCATTTCTGCGCTTACTGTATTTATCTAGAGCAGGGATTTGCAAAGCAGCTGAACCCCGAAATTACACTACTGTTCAAAAGTTTGAGGTCAGTATTATTCTTTTTTTTTTCAGAAAGGATGCATTAAAGTGATCAAAAGCTACAGTAGAGACTTTAATGAGATTATAAAACATTTCTATTTTCAATAAATGCTCTTCTTTTGAGCTTACTGTTCATCAAAAATTCCACAAAAATATTATGCAACACAAGTGTTTTCAACATTGATAATGATCAGAAATGTTTCTTGAGCAGCAAATCAGCATATTAGAATGATTTCTGAACACTGAAGATTGAAGTAATGATGCTGACAATTCAGCTTTGCATAACAGGAATAAATTATATTTTAAAATATATTACAACAGAAAAGTTGTTTTAAATAAAAAAAAATGTAAAAAAAAAAATCATTTTAAAATAATATTTCACAATATTGAAAAACATTTCTAAAACATTAAAAATCTTACCAACCCCAAACTTTTGAACAGTAGTGTATTTACGTAACATTTTCTTTAAGACATCCAGTGTTTTTTTTAAGAAATTGAATGTAAACATGGCAATCCATTATTATTTTTTTATTTTTCATTTATATAATGATTTTTGATTTCATTCACATTTTTTCATATAATTCTCTCTCTCTCTCTCTCTCTCTCTCTCTCTCTCTCTCTCTCTCTCTCTCTCTCTATATATATAGAGAGAGAGAGAGAGAGAGAGAGAGAGAGAGCAACGATATATTCTTTAAAAAATTAAAAAAAAAAATGCTGTGTATATATATATACACATATGTATGTATGTATGTGTGTGTGTGTGTGTGTATTTTTTATATTTTACCAGTTAACGTTCTCATGGATTTAATATCACACATTTTTAATTGCATTTTTATTTAACCTCAGCATTTATGTTTCTATTCATTCACTGTATTTTTTTTCTAATTTTATTTATGTATTTTTTTATTGAGCACTTGCTGTTACCTTAATGGTGATTCTTCTTGTTTTTATACTAAATACTGCTCTGATTTTAAATTTTACCAAATTTCTCCCTTTAATAGCATTAATGTAATAGTGTTAATGTGTGTAATGTACATTTAATAGCTTTTTATGCTAATTTGACTGCATTTTAATTAAATTATGAGTAGCTCATAAGTTTAAAAGTAGCTTTGCCAACACTGATTATGCTCCTATATTCTATAGCTTTAATAGTTGACCCATTTTATGATAGAAATGTGTGAAATTTCTTCATTTGTGATGGCAACGAATGTTAAAACACAATGATTTTAAAGAAAAAGTGGATTACACTTTAAGGTTTCCTTGATACAGTGTAATTATACATATAAGTACTGAGTAATATTAATTAACTACATGTACTTACTATATGGTTAGGGTTAGGATTAGGGATTGGTTTAGGGTTACTTGAATATAATTATGTATAATCTATTGTTATTATAATAGTAAGTACATGTAACGTGTAACAAGGAAACCTTAAAATAAAGTGTTACCAAAAAGTGAGCCGGAAATGCCCTGAAGCACTAGTTTCGATAATGAAACAGGCATGTATGACCCGATTTGACTGTAAGCACAGTAACTTTGACATGTTGGAGTTATGCCCTCATGTTACTGTATTGTTTCCAGCGACCTTCGGCTGAACTCCAGCACACCGCCGGCCTAAAGTCGTGAGTACAGTAGCAGAGGCATGACCCTGACGTGACCTCTGTCAAAGGCTCCAATAGGATAGTCAGCCGAAGACCCCCAGTCGCCACCCAACACTGCCCCCGATGACTCCAATTAAGGCGGCCCGACGTGACAAAGGTAAATGAGTGTTTTGGCGGGGAGCTGTAATTGCGTGGATACGACCCATTACCTGCCCTTCCCAGGTGTAATTATTAAGCCAGTGGTGCTGAACAAATGAGTGGAGTACAGGCCTGGAGGCGCCGCTGAAAACGCCCCAGTCTCACCTCGTCCTCCACGCAGCCGTCTCTCCTCCAGACCAACAGCTGCAAAATCCCAACCTCTCTGACTGACGGAGCTCCCTGAGCTACTGTACACAGACCTGCTGCTGGAGCTGCCTGCACTCCACACAACCAGTGCTGCAATGTAGGTTGGATTAAACTGCTTAAGTTGGAGTAGTCTGTTTAGTTCAAGCAATAACAAAGATATTTTCTTACTCTCTTACTGTTACAAACCTTTATTATTTTCTCCAAACCACTTAACCTCTGTAGGTTTGTTTATTTGTTTAAATAGCTTGTCCTCTTTAGGTTTACTTGTTTATTAATTTATTTATTTATTTATTCATCCATCTATTCTTCAAACCACTTGTCATCTGTAGAGTTGCTGTTATTTGTTTGTCTATCTATCTATCCATTCTCCAAACCACATCCATCCATCCATTCTCCAAAGCTCATGCATCCACCCATTCAGTCTTCAAACCACATGCATCCACCCATCTATTCCCCAAACCACATCCATCCATTCTCCAAACCATATCCATCCATCATCCATCCACCCATCCATCCATTCTCCAAACCATATCCACCCATCCATCCATCCATCCATCCATCCATTCTCTAAACCACATCCATCTATCCATCTATTCCCCAAACTACATCCATCCATTCTCCAAACCATGTCTACCCATCATCCATCCACCCATTCTCCAAACCACATCCATACATCCATTCTTCAATTCTCCAAACCACATCCACCATCATCCATCCATTCTCCAAACCACATCCATCCATTCTCCGAACCACATCCATCCATCTGTCCATTCTCCAAACCCCATCCATCCATCAGTTCTCCAA
Source organism: Spinibarbus caldwelli (assembly GCA_039654775.1). Classification (NCBI taxonomy): domain Eukaryota; kingdom Metazoa; phylum Chordata; class Actinopteri; order Cypriniformes; family Cyprinidae; genus Spinibarbus; species Spinibarbus caldwelli. Next base: position 28,604,637 of record CM077249.1, read on the forward strand.
ACCACATCCACCATCATCCATCCATCCTCCAAACCATATCCATCCATTCTCTGAACCACATCCATCCATAGATTCTCCAAATCACATCCACCCATCATCCATCCATCTATCAATTCTCCAAACCCCTTCCATCTATCCATTCATCAATTCTCCAAACCACATCCACCATCATTCATCCATTCTCCAAACCACATCCATCCATCCATCAATACTCCAAACCACATCCACCCTCATCTATCCATCCACCCATCCATTCTCTGAACCACATCCATCCACTAAGGCTGCAGCTAACGATTATTGTAATTGTCGACTAATCTATCGATTTTATTTATTTATTTATTTATTTATTTTTTGATTAGTCGACTAATCTATCGATTATTTTTCAATTCATCTATTTATTATTTTCTTATCAGTTGATGAATTCTTTAGTTAAACTATCAATGAATAGCAGTAACTTCTGCTATTAATCTTTTAATATTTTATTTAAACGTCTTCTCATAATTAATACTTTACAAAAAATAAATAATAATAACAACAATAAAGAAGGAAAGAAAGAAAATAACAATAAATAAAGACAATAACAAGAAAAGAGAGAAAACTAAATAACAATAAATAATTAATAAAAATAAAAATGAAAGAAAGAAAATAAATAAAAAATAAGAAAAGAGAGAAAAAGAAAAATAATAAATAATTAATAAAAATGAAAAAGAAAGAAAGAAAGAAAGAAAGAAAGAAAGAAAGAAAGAAAGAGAAAGAAAGAATTACAGTGCAGTGATACAATACAATCAATAGAAATGCACATTATAGCTGCATTCACAGTTACTGTTTGGGACTGACAGCAGTTGCTTACAGGTGAGAGACTTGAAATGTTTTATTTATTCAGCAGATTAAAACATCTGCTTGAATACATATCTGTATGAATGAACAGCTGAAGTCACAACCGCATTCAGGACACTAGAGCGACAGAATCAAAAATGGCGTCAAAACACCGGGAAGTTTTATCAGTTGACAGCCCGTTTTTAAATAAATGAGGCTTGTCCTATCCATCACACAGTTAAACAACTAACAATGACTTTAAATGCTTTGTTAGCGAGTGCAGAGAGCGTGTTTGGAGCTTGCGCAATCGCGCCCACGGCACTGACGCCAGCTCCAGTGGATCTTAAGATGAACACGAATCATTTCTCCTTCTCTGTCTCTGTGGGTGAATTAAACCCGTCATGATTATATAGGCAACTCGATGTTCCGTGGTGTTCCGTTCATTCAGTGCAGCTTTGAATGCGGTTGTGAATACTGACAATGTAAAGGCATCAGTTCGGCTATATACATGCGGTTCTGACGGTTGTATAATAATAGAATGCTCTATGAACGCTCTATGAAGTGAAGTGATGTTGCCATACTAGCCTTTACCTTCTGCTCTAGAGTCTTGTTTGTGCTAAACATGGTCTTAAGCAGGGATAACTGCAGACTCGCACAATGGGCATGGCTAAAGGTGCGACGCGTCGACGCATTCCATGCTAATTGACATATTTTTATAATCGACATAATCGATTCGACGAATCGCTGCAGCCCTACCATCCGCCCATCCATCCATCCACCCATCCATTCTTCAAACTGCTTGTCCTCTGTAGTATCATTGCTATTTATGTATTTATTTATTTATTTGGGTTTTATAAATATCTTTGATTTTCAGTTTTAACTCTACTTCATTAAATTAGGTAGTCATTTAATTTTTTTTTTATATCTGGTTAATGTTTGATCAGTTACCTGAATTCAAATTCAATTCATATTTAGGTATTAGAATTAATTTATAAAGCTTTCTCAATTCAGTTGTGAATGATGCACAACTCTGCTGCTAAGCTCCAAAAAGCACAAAAGAGCACAATAAACTAGTCAGATGTTTACATTATACATTTTATAATTTCAAATCATTTATTACATTTTAATGATCTTTCTTGCAAATTGATGTTATGAATCCTCATCTGTTTTCTTGTATTTGTTGTAAACAGACGGTCAGACATTTTTCTGAAGATCTCCTTTTGTGTTCCAGTCAAAGAAAGTGAATAATACAACATCACAACAACACGAGGGTGAGTAAATGATGACAATCATGTCATTTCCTTTAATAGCTCTGTTAGTAAACACACTAACAATGCCAGACAGAGTCTTTTGTTAGAAACGGCTGTAGATACTATTATGCACATGCTGTCGAAATTCATTTGTAGCCTTTCTAAACAACATCTCATTCCACACACACAAAAAGAACAATGTGCAGCCTATCGTCTTTCAGAAGTTCCTGTTGTTGGCATGTTTATGTTGTTCGGTGACTTTGGATATTGAGACCGCATGCGAGCGCCGTCACAGAACGCCGCATCTGTCTCGGCTCTCCGGGAGAGCGTGGCCAAACCGGAGAGCTGCAGTCTCTTAATGTATTCGTGAGCAGAGAAAACTGCTGTTTGCTTCCGCTCTCCATCTGTAAAAGGTGTCCAATTTCATTTTACCTGCTGCTGTTGTTGGATTCGAGCCCATCCCAGCATACAAAAAGGCATTAACTTAAGCACTCTTCTCCTGGACAGAGAGCAATGTCTTTTATATGTATTATTCGATGCAATTTCTCGCCCCTCATATGTTTGGCCCGCATGTTGTGGAAGTATTTCTTAAGTCTCCTTAATCATTTTACAGAGCTGGCTACAGGAGGACAGGGACATATATTTGAGGCGAATGGCGAGTGTAACTTAAGGTGATGCTATCAATTATGGCGGGTAGCCCGCGGAAGATATACGGCAACAATAGCAGCACTGCAGCATAGGGCCAAAACCAGAGAGTGTATATTTAAAATACAGGTAGTCATGAGTGAGGAACGCTCAACACACTCACTACAGCCCCCTGGAGACTAGTGATGCAAATAGCAAGTGATGGGAGCACCAGGCAACAGTATTGGCTGTAAACTAGTTGCGTTACATTCCCAGCTAACATAAATGTGTTCTAAGAACGTTTTACTAACGTTCTTATTATGAAAACGTTATTTATGAAGGGTCAAAACACCCAGTTTTTTAAATGTTTTAAAAGCATTTTTTTTTTTTTTTCTTGGTTATGCTAATGTTAAGGAAACATTTTTAGCATTTTGTAAACATTATGGGAACGTTACTTTTGAATGTTCTCTGAACATAGATGGATGTCTAACTAAAACGTTTTAGAAAAAAAAATATCCCAAGAATGATGTATAAATAATGTTTAATGTATAAATAATATAAGTAATCTAAATATTTTTAAGAACATTTTGCCAAATGTTCTTATTTTATGAAAATGCTATTTCTAAATGTTCTCTGAATGTTCAAAGTGTCCGTGTTTTAAAAATGTTTTTTATTGGTTATGTGAACATTAAGTGAACATTCCATTTTATCATTTTGTAAACATTATGGGAACGTTACTTTGTAAATGTTCTTTAAACACAAACAAACGTCCAACTAAAACATTTCAGAAAAATGAACCATGAATTATGTATGTTTATAAATACAATGTATAAATAATATAACAATGTATAAGTAATATAAATATGTTCTAAGAACATTTTGCTAACTATTTCTGAATGTTCAAAACAACCAGATTTTATGGGGTTTTTTGTTTGTTTGTTTTTTGGGTTATGTGAACATGAAAGTAACATTTCATTACATACTGTAATTTTGCAAATATCAGAACGTTACTATTGAATGTTCTCTGAACACGGATGAACATCCAACTAAAACGCTTTAGAAAAAACATTCCATGAATGATGCATAAATAATGTTTATAAATACAATGTATAAATAATATAAATGTTTACATTTTAAAATATTTGTACATTTTTAAAATGTTTACTACTAATACTATGGCCAAATAAAGCCCTTAAAGTGTAATAATTATTAGCATCATTTTTGTATAATTTATTGATTACTATTATAGAATTAATTACTGTAAACAGCAATTATTCATTAATTTTACAGACATTTCTGTTAATTCTAAAACACAATGCAATGAAGTGTAAAATTCAAAATACAGGTAAAATGCCTGTTAAAATAAATAAATAAGTACATTGTGCTATTTTACTGTTTTTACAGTGCAGCTTTTTATATTTTCAGTTTTATTTTTAATTTTACTTTGTCATTTAAGTAGTTTTTAGTTTTATGTTTTTGTTGTTTTCATTTTTCTATCTAGCTTTATTTCAATTTCGTTAATTTGGTTGTTCATATCAACAGTTGTCAAGGACACTCTATTGAAACATGTTTGAGAATCCAGAGATGCATAAGACGAAAACCTTTAGAAATGGAGTTAGAGTCTTGTGCAGTCCTGTAGTCTAGCAGTGTCTCTGCTGTTGTTTCTTGTGTAAATAAACCAAAAGAAAGAAAAAAAAAACATCACAGTCTTTTTCAGGCAAACCATTTTCTTCATGCTGCCCTGACAACTCACATATTTTCATTTTCCGCTGTTGAGACATGCACTATAACATCAACTTTTTATTCCCTCTCTCTTCTTTTTTTTGACAGAAGTTGAAAAATAGGTCTCTGTTTCCACTTGTAAGTGAGAGTTTCCCTCATGGCCCACATCACGCTTCTGACACACCATCATCTTTTAACGTCAGTCCACACATATAACTTCAAAGCAGATATTTCTTTGTAAAGCTTTGTAAATGTTAGGCATATGATAGGATCTCATTTTGAATTTCCTTTCAGGATTTTGCTGTTGATCTTTTGAAATAAAAGAGTTATGATGAGCTATGTAAACATACTCTAATATTCAGAATTCAAAACTCCTTTCTAGTCCACAGAGGACACTTATTTTGAAACTTCAAAAACGTTTCATTCAGAAGTTGGCATGGTAATGACATCCAAGAGTTCATTAACATAAGACCGCCCAAATTAACATATTAACAACTGTTAATTATTCAGCACTTACTGTGGGCGTGGTTACTCATTAAATATGAGTTGAGGTTAGATAATCATAACAACAGGTTATTTACAAATAGTCTTACAGGTATGCTGTAAAAAAATGTATTAAAACTGTAAATAAAATAAAGATTATTGGAGTACGTATTTAAAAAAAAATACTAAGTTTTTCAACTTCAAAGTTACATAGTAAAAACAGGCTGCTTAATTGTGAACATCAGACAGAGGGTGAATAATAGTCAAGAAAAACTAAATTGCAGCATAATTTAAAAAAAAAAAAACATTGACTAAAAGTATACAAAGATGCAGAACAAAGAGGTTTTGTTTTAAAAATGCTTATCTTTCTATAAATTAAATCCCATTTTATGAATATATTTCTGTTTAATGTACACTACCTTTTAAAAGTTTGGGACCAGTAATACAAATATATATAAATATTAAAAAAAAAAAAAAAATTAAATAATACTCATTATTCAGCAAGGATGATTGAAATGAATCTAAATTGACATTAAAGGCATTTATAATATTACAACAGCTTTCTGTAAATAAATGCTGATCTTTTCAACATTCTATTCATCAAAGAATCGGGAAAGAAATGTATCATGATTTCCAAAAAAATATGAAGCAGCACAACTGCTGTCAACATTGCTAATAATCAGAAATGTTTCTTGAGCAGTCAATCAGAATATTAGAATGATTTCTGAAGGATCATGTGACACTGAAGACTGGAGTAATGATGCTGAAAATTCAGATTTGATTATAGAAATAAACTACATTTTACAATATATTCACATAGAAAACAGTTATTTTAAATTGTAATAATATTTCACAATATTACTGATTTAACTGTATTTTTCATTAAATATACACAACCTTGGTGAGCAGAAGAGACTTGATGTTTTTCAAATGATGTGAAAATGTGAGTTTTTCTCCATATGCCGAATACAGGACCTGAACTAGAAGGGCCACCCATGAAGCCCCCTATAGAGTGAGCATGAAGCCCAGCAGTGATCCTCTCAAGAGCATATCTGGATCGGCTCTCACAGCGGAGGGTCAAAGGTGACATGATGTGTGTTCTGTACAGGCAGCAGACTCTGGGGACTCTGATCCAGGGTCAGTGGAAGATCGTCATCCAGATGGAGGTGTGTGTGTGGGTGTGTGGGTGTGTGGGTGTGTGTGTGGACAACACGCATCTAATACCCCTCACATCTGTTCAGAGACAGAGGAAGAAAGCGCCATAATCTCATACCTGCTGCGGGATGACACGCAAGACACATGCAGCTGCTGAGGATCAATGATGCCACCGACACATGCTTACACACACACACACACGCTTCTGCACACCAGACTGGCATGTCAGCACACACACACTGTTCAGGAGAAAAGACAGAAACATACTTGAGTACACAGATGTGAATACTATCTATCTATCTATCTATCTATCTATCTATCTATCTATCTATCTATCTATCTATCTATCTATCTATCGTTCTATCATTTTATCATTCTATCTATCTATCTATCTATCTATCTATCTATCTATCTATCTATCTATCTATCTATCTATCTATCTATCTCATTTTGCGGTAGTTGATGGTAGCCATTGGCTTCCATAGCATGGAGAAAATACTATGGAAATCAATGGCTACTGTCATGCTTCAAAATATGTTATTTTGTGTTCAACAGAAGAAAGAAACTTGATTTTGATTTGTTTTTTGTTTGTTTGTTTTTTTTGTTGTTGTTGTTTTTTTTGTTTTTTTTTTTGTTTTGTTTTTTTGTTTTTGTTTTTTTTTTGTTTTTTTGAGGGTGTGTAAATGATGACAGAATTTTCATTTTTGGATGAACTATCCCTTTAAGTGATTTTCCTATAAATCTGGATCTGGCAAAATTACCTTTTTCCACTCTAGCATACAATTCAGGTATAGCTTTTTTTAGCATCTGAACTGCCTGTAAATATTTAGGCAGTGGTGGAAAGAGTACTGAAAATTTGTACTTAAGTACAAGTACTGTTACACTGCTGAAATAATACTTAATTACAAATAAACGTACTGGTGCCAAAACAGTACTTAAGTAAAAGTACAAATTACTCCTCTCAAAAACTACTCAGAGTACTAGTTACTAGTTACTTTTTAGCCGGCAATATTTAATGAATTACCAAAAAATATTCATTCATATCAAAGATATATGTGGATAATAGCTACTTTGAACAAAACCAACTTTTATCTTATTGACAAAGTACGTGAATTAGTGGTCATGATACAGGAATTTCTAACTTCAATACCTTGAAAAATATCAAAGTACCCATGAGCCGGAAGTTGCAACTGACTTCAGTGTTGTGGTGTATTTCCAAGTGAAAGGGAATATTGAATAAAGGGCAGGATTTTATTTTTGTGCACCTCCACTCCACCTCTTGCTCAGAGCAGATTCATGGTTGGATAGGAGTGGTTAAGAATATCTGCTTGTTACGTCTGACAGCACGCTTCACTGCTTCTGGGTCCTAACGCTCTGCCAGACACCCCAAAAAAAACAACAAACTGTGCTAATATACCCTCACAATGTCATGTAATACTCAAAAATTGCAACCCTAGCCTTTATCTCCATACTAAAATCCCAGATGGCCAGACAGTATTTCAGCTAAAATATTAGTGTCTGAGACACTGTGAGCACGGAGACTATAGTGTGCACAGCAAATTTTAATTAAATAGTGCTCATAAATGGCTGTTGAGATAGTATTCTCAAGTGAAATGAGTAGAGGCCTGGACCTGGAAACAGCAGTCCTTACGTCATACTTAACAAGAGGATTCTCCCCAAGCCGGCAAACTGACGTCATCAGAGCGAGAACACTATTCCAGAGCAGAAGCCAAATTTTCAGTTTTTGATTAAAGATTACGACGACAGACAATTTTATTTTTTTGTTTTATTTTATTTTATTATTTTTTTTTTTTCCAGTGTATTGACTTGCACGGTTCAGTTGTTCACCGCAAGACTAGTAATGTGCACTAAAAAAGTAAGTAGAGTCATTTTTGATTTCATGACGACTAATTTTCATTACCACTGGCAAAACTACCACATACTGCCATATGGATATTTTAATATTATTATTATTTTTTTTAATTATTTCAAGCTTTGACATTGGTTTAATCCAAGTCTTCTAAAAAGACACATTCGCTTTATATGATGAACAGATTTTAATATAGGCTTTACAAAAATTTACAAAAAATGACAAGTACACAGTCAGTAATAAAATTATAAAACAAATGACCTCAATTCAGTTGTATTCGAAAATATGACAACACTGAATTTTTATAAGCAGTGATTTAAGAGCCATATGATAGGCCTATTTATTTAGATAAATGGAACATCAGATGGCTTTGACCTGTAATGTCTGTACAGTGTAGTGAATGATGCAGTTAGGCAGACTAGGATATTTATATGTACAAATCAGACAAATATCCCATTCCAAAACATTTCTAGCATAAATTTACATTGTAAAAAAAATAAAGTTCCATCTTTGATTGTTGAAAGACTTTCTGGTGCATTTCACTTACAGCCAATAAAATTTCCAGTAGGATTTTCATCGGTCAGGCGTGGATCTATTCTGAATGGTTGATAACTTTTGACAAAGTTTAATCCAGGAGCAAAGAGAAATATTTTCTATTTTAAAAGCACGGAGAGATCGCGATTGCGCACAGTCTGCGCACAAGCAATATCGGAGAGAGAGGACAGGCAGGTCATTTGTATAAGTTAGGCCTGTTTGAAAGCTCGCATCCAGTTTTCTGCGATTACAGGACTGTGTTCTCATGTTACAATAAAGCACTCACCACATTTGCGCGGGAATGATTAAAATTATCCGGAATACCTGCAATCCCGCGCGGATATTCAGACTCTGTAACTGACAGGAGGCTGAGGAGAGAGACGCAGCGTGTATCGGTGTATATACGGGAGATACTGTGGAAAATGAGTAATGGAACCGTGTCAGATATTTCAGTATCAATATTTATGATAACACTACCATGTAGTTAGTTTCTCCAAACTTTGACTCCATAGCAGGGCCATAGCTGGGGTTTGCAGGGCCCCAGTGCAGGTTGTACCAGTGGGCCCTGTTTGAAATTGTTTATTTTTTATGTTCGTTCTATTTATTTATTTGTGCTATTGTGTTTTTTCAAGTTTGTAGGTGTCCAGGTACAGAAACCATATAATCAAATGGTAGTACTGCATAGTCTTCACTGTAAAAATTAAATATACAGTCAAACCAAAATTTATTCAGACACCTTCAACATTTCTCACATTATCACAGTTTATTCGCTATAGTTTAGAAAATGGTAATAAAATATGACAAGAACTCAGAGTTAAACTGTGTCAGAACAAGTTTATCTTGATAATGTTAGATAACTTTGATAGAAAGGTATGTAATGGATTACAATCAACCAAAAATTCAGACAGCTGTTAATATGACAATATTTACACAACTATCAATACTTTGTTGACCAATTACCAAGCAATGCTTAATTTTGTTCAGTCTGTGGTGTAAAAAGGTCGCATTAGCAATTAAAGAAAAAACACTTAAGCAAAACATGGTCAGGTCAAAATAAGTGTCTGAATAATTTTTGGTCCCCAAATTTTATTTTAATCAATTTTACTGGTAGTCCACTGTATGAGGATTTTTTTGTTATAATATGTCACAGTTTATTTATTTTGCTATACTCACTAAATGAACTGTCCTGCACCCACTAGTAAAAAAAATATAAAAATTATATCTTGTGTCTGAATAATTTTTGGTTTGACTGTGGATTAATTATTGTTAAAACTACAAAGTAATTCAGTCAAGAGCAGTGAGTGATTTTCTTTCATTTTCTTGGATTTTCTTGGAAACCGACAGCAGCTAGTAAATTAGGCGCGGTCACTTTACGAGACAATGCATCCGTTATAATGATACACATCCAATACTTTCACTAAAGACATAACCAACAGTTTTTTTCGAGGATACTCTCCAAGACGGTTATTTTGACATAATTTTGTATGTATTTGTCAGTACAAGAGCAAGAAGAGGCAAATTCGGTGTTGAAGCACTTTGAGACGCGTCTCTCTTTGCGCGCACTGTGCGAACAGAACATTGCGTGTGGATGCTGAATTGGGCTCGTTCACATCTTCTTCTGTTTGCATGTTTAAACTGCGATTTGTATTTGTTCGTTCAGGTGCAGGAGGACGCAAAGGAGAGCTGGGTTCGGTGTTGCTGTCTGTGAGACGCAGCTCTCTGCGTGCGCACCGAACACGTCTTGTGTTTGAATGCTTTAAACTCTTTTGAATGTTTAAATTGGCAAAGCTTAAAAACACGTGCAAATGATAAGCTTTCGTGATGACGTGCAGCAGTGGCCCGTCAACTGTCCTCAGCCAGTCGGTTGAGATCGCCGAGATTGCCGGGGGGCCCCTCTCAGCCGTGGGCCCCTATAATCGTCACCACCTTTCACCCCACTAGCGACGGCCCTGCTCCATAGTTACGCTGAGCTCCCTCACTGTCCGATCAGCTCTTCACCTGCTGCAGCGGCGGCTTTTCCCGCGGTTCAGATATCAGGGCTTTTATTGGTCCGTTTACAATCGGATGTCTTTATTGGCTACAGAAGTGCAGTCAAAGGTTTGAATATCAATTCAAATTGTGGGCGTACTCAGTAATGAACTATGATTTAAAAGTAATGAAGTAGATTATTTTGCTTAATTTGTACTTAAGTACAAGTACAGCTTTAAAAATATACTCAAAAAAGTACAAGTACCCGAAAAAACGACTTAATTACAGTAATGTGAATAGTTGTAATTCGTTACCTCCACCACTGTACTTAGGCCTATTGATCTTTTGACAGTTCAGCATAAAAACAAGTAAAATGAACATGTAAACAATACATATTCAACAAATTCCCTGGGTTTTTTTTTTTTTTTTTTTTAATTAAAGAGTCTTTGTTTAATTGCAGTTTAATTGTGGGTTGTAGGAACTACTTTACACTTGGAAACACTTGACACTGTTTATTTTAAGTAAATCCTACATTTTTTTTTTTTTTTTTTATGTATAAGTATCTTCTCCAACGCTGCACACAAACACCCTGATCAGAAGTGTCACATACACACACACACACTTGAGTCTGACAGATATATAGATTGCACAAGTCAGAAATGATAAAGAGTAAAGAGGCAGGACAGGAAATAGCAGGAAAGCGTCCGCAGGTGCTGTGCCACACTTGATCGGCACCCATTCACTGAGACTACTACAGCAAGGAGAGCGCTATCATATTATCAGCCCATTCCAGCCTTTTCCTCTCCTTCACACTAACCTTTCCTTCACTCGTTCCCTCCCTCAGAAACGCCCGCAGCTCCAGGGAGCGCACAGAAGAGAGACAGAGAGAGAGGAAATCAGACAGAAACAGAAAAGTGAGATATTTTACACGCTGTCGTGGCAGCACATGAAATATGCAGCTGTCCCACTTTTTGGAGTTTCACAATTAATCTAATGTTTCTCCAGCAATCCTGATGGAGGTAATCCAGATCCCAGGGGTGAAGCGACGGCTGGATCTGCCCCAGAAGAAGGGCTGGGGATTACAGGAGAGACGACACCAGAGAATATACACCCATTACTGAGAAGGAGCCAGCAGGTGGTGGAGATTTATCCAAAGAGTCCACGGAGGAGGTGTTGAGAGGCCCACATGTGAGCATGAGAACACACACACACTGAGTTCATAAGTGACAGCCCGTCTTTAATAGAAATCCAGCCGGTTTCAGTAGGAAGTAGGTTAAATAGTATTATTCCGACATGCCAGGAGGGTCGCGTATAAAACTTCACATAGATTTCATCCTAAAAAGAATGTGTTTGCACTAACACTGTCAGATTTTTAACATTCGAGAGATCCTGCGTAAAGTTTGCTCAAGATTGTGCCAGTGTTATTTTACTATTATTTACTGTATATAGTGGTTTAGTATTTGTTAATATTTTGAATTGGCTTTTATTTTTATATTTTCAGTTTGTATTTTACTTTTAGTATACCTTTTTAGTAATTTTTTGCATGCTTGTCATTTTATTAGTTTATTTAAATATTTCTATTTAGCTTTATATTAGTTTTAGTGATAGTAGCATTTAAACTTAAACTTTTTATTTTCTAAATCTTTGTTTAGCTATGATTTATTTTTTAATCTCATTTTTAGTTTTGTAGTTTTTACTACTTAGTTTTATTATTTCAATTAGTAAATTTATTTTTAGCTCTATTGTTAAATTTTAGGTTTTGTAATTTTAGTACTTAACCTTATTTAATACAGTTAGTAAATTTCTATTTAATTTTATTTTTATCTGTTTCAGTTTTAGTATTTTTAGCACTTAAACTTATTTCAATTAGTAAATTTAGTTTTAGCTTTATTCTTATTTTAGTTTTTGTTTTAGTAATTTTAGTACTTAAAAGTCATTTCAGTTAGTAAATTTCTATGTATCTTTATATTTTATCTCAGTTTCAGTTTTAGTATTTTTAGCACTTAAACTTGTTTATTTCAGTTAGTAAATTTCTTTTTAGCATTGTTTTATTTAAGTCTTAGTACTTAAACTTATTTCATGTAGTTGCTAAGGCAACATTTCTCATTTTCATTTACTTTAAGAGCCTTTTCTATTTTTCTAATCTAAGTTTTTGTTTTTTAATTTATGCTTTTTCATTCAATATTTATATTTTATTTCAGCTTTATTTGAATTACTAAAACTGATGTTTAATATTTTCAGCTTTAGTTAACAGTACAGTACAGTACAATAAAACTCCTCCACCAAAAGTACAATTTACAGTAAAACACAAGAGCTCATCTGCATATTTCCATATGCATATGGCCATCCATACACATAAAGCTTCCACAAGAACAGTACTAAACCAGCAAAATAGAGTATTCAGGAGTCTTAGTTAGAAAATTGTTATACAAATATAAATTATGTCGTCTTTTGTGCAACCTCAGAAAAATTAAAAAAAAAAAAAAAAACTCATATAACGTCATTCTATAATGTGGGAAGTGATGCTTCATGTGGGAGTTTTCCAGCGAGGCTGATATGTAAATCAGTATCGATCACACAAATAAAAGATTACAGTAGGAGTTATCACATCTTTAATCACCGATGACGATGCTTCCATATAAAGATCGTCTTTCTCTGATATTTTTATGTTAGTCTCGGCACATTAAATATTTCTGGTCACCAACCTAATAGTTGTAAACATGCAAACTTTTAACAAATCAGACTATGCATCTTTAACTATGATCAGTATAAAGATTTTGCTTGTTTTGAGATCCAGTAATCATTTGGATTTCATCAATATTTTGCCTCTCAATATGCACTAGAAAAATTACCTTTGATTGTGATCAGTCATTTATATGGGAGAAAAATTTTCAGTTCTTCTGTCTTTTGCATTTTTAGGTTTATAACAGTTAGACGTCATTTGTGGATAAGATGGAATTAAATCTGAGGTGGAAACTTGCAAAATTGTAGCTCACTCCAAAAGAAATGTTAAACTGTACCAAACATTTTGATTAGCAAACATTCAGTAATTACTCTGTTTCCAGACAAAAGCAGTACTGAAGCATCTCTTCCATTGACTTCCATTCAAACCCAACAGCTTCTCGACTCGGGATCCTGTCAATATCATTTTTCCTCTAACCTCAGAGGCTCCCCTTGAGGGAGGAGCTCTGTTAAAACTCGCCTGGGGTGTCGTGCGTGTAAGAAATAGAATGAATATTGTAGTGGCAGCAGTATTGCATTGCAGATGAGTGAGCTCTGAGCCGGTTTGGATCCAAATGCCAAATGTTTTGGGGGTGTTTCTCATTGAAGGTGCAGAACTATGTGTGATATTGCACACCGCATACAGTATGTGTGGTTACCTCTTCTATACTAGTAATATGGTGGTTTCTTATCTTCGTTTGTTCTCTCGCTGTTAAATATGATGGATCACTGGATGTGTTGTGAGTTGAACAATTTAGCATATTTATTTTCTTTTTATTTTTGCTTGGACGGAACATTTCTGCCACAGAGATAGAAATTTGTAATTCTGATTTTTTTTTTTCTTGTTATCCCAAGTTTATATTCACAGTTTATACACTGTTTATATCTCACAATTTGGACCTTTTTTTTTTTCAAATTCTGTATTTCGATCTCTCAATTTTTACTTTTTCCTCACAATTCTGGTTTTATGTCCTGCAATTCTGACGTTTTTTCTGAATTCTGCATTTCTCTCTGAATTTTTACTTTTTCCCCCCAGAATTCTAATTTATCTTACAATTTTTACTTTTTTCTCAGGATTCTGCATTTTTATCTTGCAATTTAGACTTTCTTTTCTCAGAATTCTAAGATATCTCACTATTCTGACTTTTTTTTCTTAGTTCTGCATTTATATCTCACTTTTTTTCCCCTCACAATTCTGAGTTTAAATCTTGCAATTCTGACTTTTTCTATGAATTTTGAGTTTTGCAATTGTTTTTTGTTTTATAAAAATAAAAAGGTTATTACAACTTTTTTTCCCCTCACAATTCCATGTTTATATCTTACGATTCTGACTTTATAAAGCTCAGCTACCTTTTTTATTATTATAATTTTTTATTCCATGGAAGAAATGGGCTTCCATAAAATGGTATATAGATTTTGCAGAATGTAGTGCAAATTTAAGCAAACTCTGCATTATTTGTGGCGACTTGCATTTTAGGCTACAAAAATCTGAAAAAAGTCCCACAAAATCCTGGTGGGACTGTATAATACATGAAAGCTGAAGTTTTTTGAAGAGACTCATGTTTTTTGGAGTCTCAGTTTTGTTGATTTAAATGTAGTTTTATTGAACCTGAGTGCTCTTAGATAGACCAAATCAGACAACTCCACATCAACAACCAAAAAGTCTCACAAACCTTTCAGATACGACATGAGTGATCACGACTCATCACTTTGTTGACTCGTATCTCTGAAGACATTTGCTTTTGATGATCTCTTTGAATTCTTTTCCAGTGAGGGAATTACTAACATCTGCTGGAGCGTTTCTCTGTGTGTGTGTGTGAGTGTGTGCGTGTGTGTGTGTGTGTGTGTGTGTGTAGTTTGTGAACTGCATCAATTTGTGTTCTGGTTTGTGTGGTTCAAGTAAGGACAGGTCGTAGGCGTTACGTGCCTCATTAAGATCAAGCATCCATTATGTCTCTTCACACAGACAAATGTCTTAGCCTTGAAAAGTGGCTATTACGAATCAATCTACAGCTGCAGAAGTGTGCTGTGTGCTCGAGAAAGAAAGTACAACATGTTAAGCATGTACACTTCTGACAGTAGAGACATGTAGAATGTTGCAAAAGATTTCTATTAAAAATAAATAAATAAATAAAAAGCTGCTCTTTCTACTCATCAAAGAATCCTGCAAAATGTATTATGGTTTCCACAGCAGCACAACTGTTTTTAACATTGATAATAATCAGAAATGTTTCTTGAGCAGCAAATCAACATTAGAATGATTTCTGAAGGATCATGTGACAATGAAGACTGGAGTAATGATGCTGAAAATTCAGCTTTGCATCACAGGAATAAATTACATTTTACAGTATGTTCAAGTACAAAACTTTTTTTTTTTAATAATTCATATTACTGTTTTTTTTTTCAACATTTTTGATCAAATAAATGGACCCTTGGTGAGACTTACAAAAAAAAAAAAAAAAACTTACTGACCCCAAACTTTTAGTATAGTGTAGATAAATTAATTTAAAAAATAAAGTCCTTTGGAGAAATAAAAACAGATGTACATTTAAAAAAAAAAAAAAAAAAAAAAATGTGTAAAAAATAGGGCACAATGTACTGTATTAATTTGAAGGAATTTCCTGAATTTATTTTTTACATTTGTTTTTCCTCTATTTTGAATTTTGCACTTCACTGCATTGCACTAGTGTTAATGGAAATGTTCATAAAAATTTAATAGATAATGGCCCTGTAATGAGCTGCTCTTTTTCTGTTATTTTACAGATGTTTTTCTTACAGATGTAAATCAATCAGTAGTTGACATGTTAAAAGAATAGAGCAGTAAAATAAATGACGATAGCAACTCAGATCATTTTGTCTTGGAAGAATGTGTTGAGAAATTCTTGAGACCATATTGAGATATCTGAATTTTGATTGCAGACTTATCTTGTCATCTCGGCAAATCTGAGCACAGAAAATCAAATGTAAAATGCAGATTTTAAAGTTTGGGTGAAATATAACTTTTTTGTGCTTTCAAAGGGGGAAACTAAAACTAAAAACAGAAACATTTTTGTTTTTACCGTTCATTTACATGACAATAGGATTTTGGGGCCTGAAAACGCAAACTTTTGAAAACAAGTTTCAAAGTGTTTTTAACACGTTATTGTATCCGTGTAAACTATAAAAACATGAATTAGTGAAATCATACACATGCATACTGTGTTCAGTCTATGGGAATGCATATGTGCGCTGACACATAGTGTCACTTTACAAAATGACATTGACATCTACTGGTCTGGAATGAACAATACAGCATTTTTAACATTTATTTTTTTGTATTGTTTTGAAAATTCATCCGTACGCAAACTTTTTCAAAAATCCCAAGGAAAAACTTTTTTTTTAGTATTTCATTTAATTTCATTTCTTTTATTTACTTATAAAGCACAAATAAACACAACAAGAGTTGACCACTGTGCTGTACAACAGAAGAAAGGTAAAATCAAAAAGAATAATAATAAAAGTAATACACTAAATGTGAGTTAAAAAGAGACAGAGAATTATAATGAATTAAATGCAAGAGTAAAAAGATGAGACCGTAACTTAGATTTAAAATCATATACAGAAGATGCAGATCTCACAGATAAGGGAAGACTGTTCCATAGCCTAGGACCAGCCTCTGCAAACGCACGGTCACCTTTCAACTTCAATCTTGACCTTCAATCTTGACCTTGACAATCTTGACCTTTGATATGAGTAATACTGTCTGAGGATGGCAAACATCTGGCAAACCTACTCACATTTACAAGTTCTGACAAATAAAAAGGTGCCAGACCATTTAAGGACTTAAAAACAAACATCTAAATTTTTAATTCAACTCTAAAACGCACTGGCAACCAATTAAGAGACATTAAAATCTGAGTAACGTGTTCTCGTTTACGAACCCCTGTTAAAAATCTGGCTGCTGCATTTTGAACCATTTGAAGCCATGACATGGAGGATTGGGGTAGCCCAATATACAAGGAGTTACAATAGTCCAAACGTGATAAAACAAAAAAGCATGTATGACTCTTTCAAGATCTTTAAAAGATAGAAAAGATTTAACTTTTGACAGAAGTTTAAGATGGAAAAAACATGACCTAATTACAGAGTTAATATGTTGGTCAAACTTAAGGGAGGAATCAAAAAGAACTCCCAAATTTTTTGCCGTTGGTTTGATATAAGAGTTTAAATAACCACAGTTAAAATTTGGTTTTCCCTTGCCCACAGAGGGTCCAAAGACAATTGCTTTTGTCTTACTCTCATTTAAAAGCAAAAAATTTTGGACATCCAAGATTTTACATCAGCTAAACATGCAAGCAATGTTTCTAAACCATTCTTGTCATTGTGTTTTAAAGGTAAATAGATTTGGGTGTCATCAGCATAAAAATGAAAGGACACTCCATGCTTCCTAAAAATTGAACCTAGTGGAAGCATGTACAGTGAAAACAAGATGGGAGCCAAAATAGAGCCTTGAGGAACACCAGAGGTAAGAGGAGCTATAGATAAAACAGTGTGACCAGTACCTACTGAAAAAGTTCTGTTACTAAGATAAGATTCTAAACCAGCTCAGGGCACTTACTTGAATGCCCACACACTTTTCAAGGCACGATAAAAGAATAGTAGATCATTGTCTTGTAAACGTACCCTAAAGCTCCTGTTCCCTCGGTGTGCTGTGTTGTCAGTCTCAGTCTTTGGAGTCTCTCAGCTGCTGTGGAACTCTGAGAGTCTGCAGTGGGCTGATGGGTAAGAATAATGTCTGTGTTCGTGTGTGGGAGGCCAGGAGACAGTCAAAGCAAAGGCCATCTGCCACAACAAAGCTTCTGATTAAAAACCTGCGCTTGACTCTCAACACTCACGCACTTCTGATCTCTGAACTTTAGATAATTCCCATCCCCGACCAGAGGAAGGAAAAATCATACAGAAAAGCTTCATATCTCAGTTCCTCTCATTGACAGCAATGAGATTACTTGGAGAAAAAAATGTCTCCTCTGAAGGTCCTCTCAGAAGAGATCTCAGAGATGATCAAAGACCTCAATTTGAACTCAAACTTTTCTCACCAAAATCACCCCAGTTTACTGAAGATTACATTGTTAAAAAAAAAAAAAGTTTGTAAATTGTACACAAAATTTTTTAAAACTAATAATCTACCTTAACATATGTGAAAAAATCACATTATATCTAATTAGATTTTTTTTTAATGAAAAACGTATGAATTGCAATGTAATCTATATAATACTCAACAAGAAAATATATATACATTTACAGTAAATTATTGTCAAGATTGTGTTTCTCACTCAAAAAATAATTTATTCACATAACTAGTCAGCATAAATGTTAATTGTGAAATGAATTCAGTTTAATCAGTTGGTTTAAATATAGTTAACTGAATGATATTTAAATTTTGTTTAGTTAAAGTTTTAGTAGTAGGTTTTTTTTTTGTTTTGTTTTGTTTTTTTTGGGAGGGGGGTTTATTTTTGTTTGTTTTTTTTTTTGTTTTGTTTTTTTTCCAGTTTAAGTTATTTTAATACATCGTTAAAGTGAAAAAATAGCATATTTTGCATTTTTATTTAGTTAATGTTTATATTTTTATTTCAAGTAATGAAAATATGGTTAAAAAAGTTGAGACATTTGAAAGCAATATGAGCAATGAAAGAGAAACCTCTGAGCATTTTCCTCTGGATGTGGGTATATGGTCCAAAACAGCAGTCCAAAAAACATTTTGAATCATTAAGGTAATTCACGTGACTGAATGATCGATAATTTCACTAGTAACAGTTCTCACAGATTTAGTGGGGAGAAAATGAGTATAAATCTCTTTTTTCTCTCTCTGTCCCTCAGGCCTGTAACAATCCCATCTTCATCTGGCTCCTCTCTTTCTCTTCAGGCCGATGGCAGGTTGCACTGTTTTGGAGGTCGTCCAGAAATGAAATGCAGATTTGAGTCTCTTCTCCCTTGTGCAGTCGCTTATTCACTCCCTCCCGCCCGAAGCACGACAACGGCACTTCATTTCAACAAATGCATTTTTCTGAGTCCGTTTAAGGAATAAGGTATGGTTTTTCTCAAATGTTTAGATGCAAAATGCAAATGGGGTCACTGTTGGACAGGTTTGTTCATGTAAATTGTTAAATGCATGCTGTAAAGCACGAGAGGCGTCTTCTGCGTCCTCCAAATTAGGTGACAAAACAGGCCGAACGCCCCAGACCCCTTTGGTCCATTTAAAAAGGGAACTGCAAACTTAATTTTGATGGATTATGCCAAAGCACCTCCAATAGCATTGTGAGGGGTTCATCTGTCTCTGTCAGTTTACATAACATTGATGAACCCTTTAGTCATACGCAGGTGACACGTTACCGTATGAAAAAGAGCAGAAGGAAACCATCTATCATGGAAAAATGTGTATTCATAAACATTTACTTGTCAATGCAGCGCTGCCATGAAACGAGATCTTGTCTGCTGGCGGCGACGGCAAATGTTCTGCTCTCATGAGGATTTCTCTCTGAAATCGGTAAACCACTTCAGTTTTTATGTTTTTACTAGTACCTGCAATGAGCATCAGTGTTATGCAATGGTCTTTTTAAAACAGACATCTAACCTGAAAATTATTTGATGTTTAAATTGTTAAAATTATTTTTGTGCTAGATAAATACACCATCTAAAAATCAAATAAAATATATCATTTATGAAAAATATATTATAGCTAATATATTCATCAAGATATTTTAAATAGCATGGCAAAATATTAGCTTGACTAGATTAACTACTTTATATGTCGATTGGTAATTAATAAAAATGAATAAAATATGTTGTCTTTCAACTCTTTCAAGTTACATAAGTCCAGATGTTTACTTTTTTATTGACTTTTAGATAGATATAATATACTTTTATTACATTATTACATTAATTTAATGAATTATCTCTAATTGAGATATTGTGCTAGATAAATACTGTACATCATCTATTATAAAATATATAATTTGTGGGAAAATATAATTTACCTAATATATTTACCAAGTTAAATTGCCATTTTAAATAGCAAAGCAAACAGTAGCTTGACATTTTTGGATAATTTTTGGAAAAATATTGTCTTAAACTATTTTTTAAATTAAGTTGTATTTTGTGGATATTTACTTGTGAAAGTATTTTTTTTTTTTTTTGCTAGATAAACACCTCTAATAATCAAATAAAATGTATAATTTGCATATTTAATATAGCTAATATTTTTATCAATTAAAAACTCATGGCATATTTAATATAGCTAATATTTTTATCAATTAAAAACTCATGGCATATTTAATATAGCTAATATTTTTATCAATTAAAAAATCATGGAATAATTAATATAGCTAATATTTTTATCAATTAAAAAAATCATGGCACAGTTTAGTACTGTATTTGCATCTAATTGACTTTTTAAATAATCACATTTAAAAAAAAAATAATAATAATTCAAAAAATTCTAATAAGCTATTATTCAAATAACTTAGAATCTGCATTATCTGTTAATTTTCAAAAAAAAAAAAATCAAAACATTTAATCAGGTTTAAATATGGCTGTGAAATTAGCAAAAATGACTGAGAAAAATATATAAAAATTGTAATTACATACAGTAATTAAATAGCATAGCAAAATTCATATTATATCTAGATTACTAATTTCAGAAGCTGGTTATTAATAATTTCACTGGTTAGATGATACCAAGATCTAAAACGTTGATCTGATGGACCTATAATGTAACATCAAGGTTTTTTTTTAAGTCTCCAAAGAAACACATAGCAATTCAGGAATGCTGTAGGGACGAAACTAGTTTTCAGAGGGCTCCTGCGTCTGGAAGGGTCGCCCTTCACAAGCGCAGGCCGATGTCTCTGCTTGTAGAGTTTGTCCTCAGCGAGGGAAATGGCTGCTAAAGAGCTCCAAAGCCCACACACAGCAGCAGGATTGAGAGCGATCGCTGCGGCCCCCAGAGATCAGCATGAGTTTGAGAGGAAAGAGATTTCTGGGACATAGCCGTCCCCCACAGGGCCCTGCGCTGTTCCCCGCAGCGGAGCCGTCCTGCACACTCATACACACACACACACACGTTCAGACTGCACACTCACTGTTTGATGTGCAGCACTTCTACTCAAACAAAATTCAAGTGGTTTGTTAAGACTTTTTTTGCGCACTTCTAGAACGTAACCTCCTTTTCTCACCATAATTAGAAAGCAAGACTTTAGTAGTCTATTAGAATAAAGAAAGGTGTATTTGTATAGTATAAATATGGCTAAATCTATATAGTGGCCCCATAAATCTTCTCAGATGCAGCACATGAAAGACTCAACTCAACTGGAGTTTAATGTTAGCATGTTAAAAATCCAGCAACATGATACTAAGTGTAAAAACACAAATATTGGGTAAAAATTACTCATTTTCATTCCATTTTAAAGGACTAGTAATTTCAGTGGCATCATATAGAATTGCATCCAGATCTATTATTCGTTGTTGGACAAACGTATTTCTACCCAGAGCAGATTGTAATTCTAATATTTTTCATCAACACATTTTATATTTTCTTTTTAAATTGAACTATGATTCAAAATTCTAGTTTCAATAAGTTTTTATTGTGTTTTTGAAGTCTCTTCTGCTCACCAAGGCTGCATTTATTTGATTAAAATACAGTAAATTCAGAAATATGGTTAAATGTTACCATTTAAAATAATCTGCTGTAATATATTTTAAATGTAATTTATTCCTGTGATCAAA
Organism: Spinibarbus caldwelli; assembly: GCA_039654775.1. Classification (NCBI taxonomy): domain Eukaryota; kingdom Metazoa; phylum Chordata; class Actinopteri; order Cypriniformes; family Cyprinidae; genus Spinibarbus; species Spinibarbus caldwelli. The sequence goes on from CM077249.1 coordinate 28,626,537, forward strand.
GCTGAATTTTCAGCATCATTACTCCAGTCTTCACTGTCACATGATCCTCAGAAATCATTCTAATATGCTGATTTGCTGCTCAAGAAACATTTCTGATTATCATCAATGTTGAAAACAGTTATGCTTCTTCATATTTTTGTGGAAACTGAAATGTTTCCAAAAGAATTCACTGATGAATAGAAAGTTCAAAAGAATACAATTCATTTGAAATAATTTTTTGTAACAATGTCATTTTTGTCACTTCAGTTTAATGCATCTTTTTAATAAAAGTATATATATATATATATATATATATATATATGTATATAATATGTTTTCTTCAATGGTAACATACATACAGGTGCATCTCAATAAATTAGAATGTCATGGAAAAGTTCATTTATTTCAGTAATTCAACTCAAATTGTGAAACTCGTGTATTAAATAAATTCAGTGCACACAGACTGAAGTAGTTTAAGTCTTTGGTTCTTTTAATTGTGATGATTTTGGCTCACATTTAACAAAAACCCACCAATTCACTATCTCAACAAATTAGAATACTTCATAAGACCAATAAAAAAAAAAACATTTTTTGTGAATTGTTGGCCTTCTGGAAAGTATGTTCATTTACTGTATATGTACTCAATACTTGGTAGGGGCTCCTTTTGCTTTAATTACTGCCTCAATTCAGCGTGGCATGGAGGTGATCAGTTTGTGGCACTGCTGAGGTGGTATGGAAGCCAAGGTTTCTTTGAAAGTGGCCTTCAGCTCATCTGCATTTTTTGGTCTCTTGTTTCTCATTTTCCTCTTGACAATACCCCATAGATTCTCTATAGGGTTCAGGTCTGGTGAGTTTGCTGGCTAGTCAAGCACACCAACACCATGGTCATTTAACCAACTTTTGGTGCTTTTGGCAGTGTGGGCAGGTGCCAAATCCTGCTGGAAAATGGAATCAGCATCTTTAAAAAGCTGGTCAGCAGAAGGAAGCATGAAGTGCTCCAAAATTTCTTGGTAAACGGGTGCAGTGACTTTGGTTTTCAAAAAACACAATGGACCAACACCAGCAGATGACATTGCACCCCAAATCATCACAGACTGTGGAAACTTAACACTGGACTTCAAGCAACTTGGGCTATGAGCTTCTCCACCCTTCCTCCAGACTCTAGGACCTTGGTTTCCAAATGAAATACAAAACTTGCTCTCATCTGAAAAGAGGACTTTGGACCACTGGGCAACAGTCCAGTTCTTCTTCTCCTTAGCCCAGGTAAGACGCCTCTGACGTTGTCTGTGGTTCAGGAATGGCTTAACAAGAGGAATACGACAACTGTAGCCAAATTCCTTGACACGTCTGTGTGTGGTGGCTCTTGATGCCTTGACCCCAGCCTCAGTCCATTCCTTGTGAAGTTCACCCAAATTCTTGAATCGATTTTGCTTGACAATCCTCATAAGGCTGCGGTTCTCTCGGTTGGTTGTGCATCTTTTTCTTCCACACTTTTTCCTTCCACTCAACTTTCTGTTAACATGCTTGGATACAGCACTCTGTGAACAGCCAGCTTCTTTGGCCATGAATGTTTGTGGCTTACCCTCCTTGTGAAGGGTGTCAATGATTGTCTTCTGGACAACTGTCAGATCAGCAGTCTTCCCTATGATTGTGTAGCCTAGTGAACCAAACTGAGAGACCATTTTGAAGGCTCAGGAAACCTTTGCAGGTGTTTTGAGTTGATTAGCTGATTGGCATGTCACCATATTCTAATTTGTTGAGATAGTGAATTGGTGGGTTTTTGTTAAATGTGAGCCAAAATCATCACAATTAAAAGAACCAAAGACTTAAACTACTTCAGTCTGTGTGCATTGAATTTATTTAATACACGAGTTTCACAATTTGAGTTGAATTACTAAAATAAATTAACTTTTCCACGACATTCTAATTTATTGAGATGCACCTGTATACTTCAACATATTTCTCATATTCTTATCCTGCAATTTAATTTGCCAAAACATATTGGCTATGGTAATATTTTGAATCATTTTAATTTATAAATTTTGTTTTCATATTAATTTTAGTTAAAGTTTTAGTAATTTTGTTGTATTTTCATCACTGTTAGATTTTCTTTTGTTAAATATGTCTATAGTTTTAATTAATATTTTTAAATATTAAAATATTAATATTTTGTATATTTTCTGTTTTCATTTTAATTTTTGTTCAGGTTTTAGTCATTTAGTTGTTTTTTTCAGGGTTTTTTTTTTTTTTATTATTCTAGTAAAGTAAGTTGAACTTCACAAAAATGAGATGTTGTCTTCAGCGTTTATTCCAGTGTATTTCATGGTTTTAGTTTTTGTTAACAGTAATATCCCAGGTTCAACGCCAGATGTCAATGATCCCATTGACATTGATGACATGACATGAGTAAATGATGACAGAACTACTCTTGGCCCTTCAGAAAACCCCTTTAGTCAGGAGTGGAAATGAAAGACCATCTCTCTGTGTTTCAGATGTGAGCTGATGGAGGACTGTCAGCACTGTAATTACTGTCACATCCCACTTTGAGCGGGAAGACGCTCCACATCCAGAGATCTCCACATGCTCCATCTAACTGCAACCTTTTGGCATGAGCTGAGCGTCTGAATGAGGCTGTGGACATACACTTAGCCGGTATAAACCTTTGAGAGGCCAGACGATCATTTGCAACACTCATCCCAAAACAGGCAGGTTGTAATTGTCATCAATCAGTTCGGCCGGACAAACGCAATCATCTGCTGAGACTGGAAAACAGCCAAATTGACATAAATTAAGAAACAGATTCACTTTTATTCTTTACTGCCAGTACACCCAAGTTTAACATAAGCGGTTAAAGAGCATTTTAGAGCTCATGAGTAAGTCCACTAATTTTCAATCACGGCAGATGAGGCTCTTTTATCTTTGAGCTCGCGCAAAGGTCACAACAGCGATTCATTTGTTTTTCTCCAGGCTAGCGACGTGCAGCGAAGGTGTGTTTTTCTTCAGACAGGTGAGAGACAGAGAGAGAGAGGATTTTCTGTATATATCGAGGATAATGACTTTATAATCAACCTCCCGGCCTTTCGTTGGTCTGTTGTGTTGGACTAATTAACCACCTCTCGTTAAACTCAAACCATGCCTTTAGCGACCTGTCAGTGTACAGCCAACGCACAGAAACGGCTCGTTTACCTTCAGAAATAGAGGCATGAAAAAAACAAAACAATTGTTTAATTAAAATTACAAAACAAAGACAGAAAAAACATTTCTCACTGTGTAAAAAGATTTTTCAGAGTAAATACTATTTCAGTCTTTCTTCAGAATTTCATGTTTAATTTAATGCGTTACTTGTCATTTCTTTGTACTTATTTGTACAATTTACAAGCAGTTTCTGAGTAAAAATTGTTTGTCCTACACCTAGTAAATCCTATGCCAAATATTTTCAGTGTTACGGAATAAAAAAAAAATGTTTTTACACCCAGAAAGTTGACATATGATTACTTTTTGGAGGTCATTTTGTTCATGTAACAATGTTTTGTTTTGCAATGCATATAATTTTTTGCTATTGACCGGGATAATATTGCCTAAAACATGAACTTCAGTAAAGTAAAATGTAATTTTGGGAAAAAAAAAAAAAAAAGTAAACTAATTTTTTTTAATGTATTTTTGATAAATAAATGCAACATAAGCATATGGAAGCTTGTTTCCACCCTGGGATAAGAAATAAAAAAGGTAATCTCACAATTTTTTTTTTTTTTTTTTCTAGCAAATATGAGTTTATATCACACAATTGTCTTTCTTTTCTCAGAATTGCAAGATATATATTCACAATTCTGTAAAGAGTTTAGATCTCAATTATTTTCTCAGAATTGCAAGGAAAAATAATTAAATTGTGAGTAAAAATTCAGTGACTTTAAAAAAAAAAAAAAAAAAAAACATTATTCTGTGGCAGAAACAAGCTTCCATATAAGAGCAGTCTTTCAAAAACAGAAATCTTGCTGACCCCAAAATGAACGGCAGTGTATAAAGGCTTATAATTTTAAAATTATAGTATAAAATGCATTGATGAAAAGTACTAGAATTATGATCTGTTCTGAGAAGGAAAACAGGTTTATTAAGTGGTTACAGTGTAACAATCTTGTTTTTTTCCCCCATTTTATTTTGTATTGCAAGTGATTAATTGCTATTGACAGTCATAAGTTTAGCTATAAAACATGCATTTTGCTGCAACATTATCAAGGTAAATATTGCAATCCCCAAAAAAAAAAATTTCAGTGATGTATGTCTTCGTATAGTTTGTATAAACCATGGCGATGCACAATAATGTAAAAACATGTAATGTAAAACATGCATTTTGCTGCACTAAAATATAGTCAAACTAGTATTATTATACAGAGCTGCTGTTTATACAAACTATCTGACACTTTATTTGGGATGTCAATATTTACCTTGATTATATAGCAGCAAAATGCATGATTTATAGCTTAAAATAAATCAATGCAAATTAATCACATGCTTGCAAAACATTACAAAAACTAAATTATTTCCTTAAAGTGACCAATATATTCTTTTTCTGGGTGCAAAAACATAATTTTTAATGCATCACATCATGAACAAGATCCTCAAAGCTCAAATATGAAAATGAATGACTCCAGCTGCTTGGCTCTCAAAGTCAATGTCAGTGTCACCGGGGCTTTACTGCATAATGTTGGTGGTGTTATGGAAATAGAATATTACCATGTTTTTCAAATGCAATGCAAACGATCTCGCACTGAACGCAGTAGACTGGAGTTCTACCTCAGTAGTTCACGTACGGCTGCCAGACATACCAACTATATTCCAGCTACGCTTTACAAATGTGCTCCATGTTGACAGATGTGTGTTATTGCAGATGAATTTCTACAGATGCCAGATCTCCGTGTCGATAATCTACACCTTCTGCTTGTCCTCATTAAGGGAGAGATGCATGACGGGAACTTCTGTTGGATCTGTTTACATGCAAAGAAGTTTTTGTACAGTAACTTTCTCACTCTGTGAACTAATTCTAACTTTGGACAGGACCGCTGATGCAGAATGAGTGATGAATGTGTTTGAACATATGTTTTTGTAATTAGCACTTCAGATTCAGCATCACTGAGTATTACTGAGTTAACCCAAATAATCTCTGCTATCAAAGACTTGTGATTTTCTTTTAAGCTTTGAAGATCTTTAGTATACTTTTATTTTTGGTTTATGTTGTATTTATGATGTTACAATTAAAGCATGTAAAATTTTGACACTGTAAAAAATATTCTTGAAGTTGTAAATATAGATTATTGGAGAACGTTTTACAAGAAAATACTACTTCAGTCTTTCTCCTTCAAAATTGCATGTTTAATTCAATGTGTTCTCTGTTGTTTTGTTGTAATTGTGAAATGCACAAACTGTTTATATACCAATTTTTTTTCAGTATACTATAATAATGTACACTTAAGTTGTAAATTTTAGTTAATGGTTAGTATTACTTGTTTATCTAGTATTACATGTTTATCTAAATGCAAAATGAAGTGTCTGCAAAAAGATATGTATGACATTAAAGGAAGTCATGGCTTCAAGTTAGGTTTAATGAATTACCACAGACAATAACTTTAACTGTAAAACTGCTTTGAAGCAATTTGTATTGTACAAAATGCTACTTTTTAAAGTAATTTATATACAGTGTATTTAAATAATATTTAAATAAATTATTTAACATTTCACAATAGTACAGTTTTTGTTGCATCTTTGATCAAATAAATGCAACCTTGATGAGCATAAGAGACTTACAAAAAAAAAAAAAAAGAAACCTTACAAAAATGTGTTATGCCTTCTATTGCAAATGCATTATTGTAAACACAAAGTTCCTGGTCACTATACAGGCCTACATTGGCACAGAAATGACACACTTCAGCATTAAACGTTTGATGATTTTCAGAGCGAGTCTCAGGTGAAGTGTAAATGTAAGTGTCTCATATCTGTCAGTGAATGGAGAAATATTACACAGTCCCATCACGTGTGCTTTCTGCACATCCATTCTCCTCGTACTCAATCCCTGACACTCTCAGTCTTTCTCTCACTTTATCCCTTCCTTCTCCAAATAAAAGAGCAGGTGACTGCTACAGCGGTGCATTGGGGGGATTCGTTAATTCTTTGTGCTTTGGCCTAATGAAGACTAATGAATATATAAAACCTCCACGGTGCAGGAGGAGAGACTGGAATACAGAAAGAGATGAAACTACACACCTCATGATGCAGGAACCGCCGGATGAGATCATCTCTGAGACCCGTCCCGCATGGATGACCTGCTGCTTGACCTGGGAATGGCATACTACTGTTAAGGCCACGATATACTTCAAGCGAAGTTCTTTGTTTTTCCATTCTTGGGGGCAAAAAAAAATAAATAAATTATATATATATATATATATATATATATATATATCATGAAAATAAAAAATTAAATCTAAAATGTCATATTTATCTATATAGCATTTTATACAAAATTTAAATTTAGAGAAATTCGAGAAATTCCTAAATTATGAAACAAATAAACATACCACTGTTACAGTATGCAAAAAGTGAAAAATATATTGTAACATACTATTGCCTTAAATGTTTATTGTATAGTGTTGTAACAAGTACTGTCTTATTACACTGTCAACAAGATATAATTTTGTGTTTAAAAAACTATTAGAAATGGAAGATCAATTTCAATCACTGTCTTCTAAGGTAAAGCATTTTTATTTTACGTTTTTGTTTGTTTTTTCTCCCTGAACAAATTGGAAAATATTTTCTTGTTTTAAGTAAAAACTAATCAAAAAATTTAAACACATTTTTCAGAAGACAAGACATAATATTTATCAAAATTAAGTGGGTTTATGCTTAAAAAAAAATCTGCTAATAGCTAAGAAAAAATACCTTAATTCTAAGAGAAAACAATTATTTTTCTGAACCTTCTTGCCTTTTTTTCTCTCTCTCATTTTAAGCTAATTTAGATTTTTTTTTTTTTTTTTTTTTTCCAGAAAGCAAGACATAATATTTATCAAAAATAAGGGGGTTTATGCTATAAAATCTGCCAGTGGGATAAGGAAAATTAACTTTATTTATTATCTATTATCCCAATGTCTGATGTTTTTCTTGTTTAAGCAAAAACTTTTCAGAAAACAAGACTTATCTTACATCAATTTGCTTCTAAACTCTCAAGTAAATGTATCTTGATATATTTAGATATTAGTAAAATATAATATATATTTTTTTATTTAAATAGCAAATATATTTTTTAATTATTCCAGCTAATTTACAAGGCAACAGTTCTCATCATTTAATAAAAACTAATAAAAATAATTGAAATGACAAAATTACTAAAAAAATCAAAATACTTTAAAATCAAAATGAAAACAAAATATACACATAAAATCTAATTCATCTCTTGACTCATTATGGAACTTGACTGCCAAACAATACTTTTACAGTAAAAAAAATTTTAATGTAAAGTTGACTTATTTGATGTTAACTGGACACCAGTGAACAGTAAACATGTTGAGGTCATGTAAGGTCAGCAATGCTAAATAGCATACTAATGTTTACTTCTGCATACTGTTGCACATACTGTTGTTGTTGGTTTTTTGTTTTTTTGTTGTTGTTTTTTTTAAGTAGTCAGGGATTAAAGAAAAAAATATCATGCAGTAAGCTGCACAGTATATTTTATTCTAAAAAAAAAAAAAAAAAAACAGCAACTGGCAACAAAGCATACAGTACTACCAGTACCACCTTTACATTTTTTTTATTATTTATTTATTTAATTTTTTTTTTTGTTTGTTTGTTTTTTTTTTTTTGCAGTATACTGTATGCAGTATGCTTATACTCAAGATTTCTGTATGTAGGATTTCTGTGTTTGCATTAAATTTCAGTAGGCACTACAATATGCAGTGCACTTTGTTACATATGGCATAATCTACAACAAATATGCAACTAAGCACACTGCAGAGAATATGCAATGCACTCAATCTGACCTTGACTCATTATTTAACCGGACTGCCAAAAGTCATTTTACATGCAATGCAAAACACATTTATTTCTACTTACTGAAGTAAACATTGCAATGCTACTGTTCAAAACGCAGTACTCAAGTATTCCATTTCTTTTCCCTGAAAAGATGATGTACATATTAACGAACCATAAGCACAGAGTTTAAGATGAGAGCAGCAGCAGATAGAGTTGATTCTGTATCGGTCCCTCTGTAGCAGGTAGTTCATCACAGCGGCATAATTAATACCCATAGAGCAGCGCCAGTGTTTGTACACCGTGATCTGTACACTGCAGAGAGCTGCTGTTTGCATTACCAATCCCAGAGCTTGCAAATTCAGAGGCACAGTGAGGCACGTGGGACCCGGTGAGGGTGCTGCTCGTGTGCTGCTTGTGTGCTTCAACCCACTGAGGGTTATTTAATGATATCAATGATATTCAACTTTCCTCCTGAACAGGAAATAAGCACTGGATCTCTCCAAAAAAAAAACAAAAAAAAAAAAACCCTGTTGCCTCCTTATCCTACCAAAGATATATATATATTAGGGGTGTAAAGGTTCACAAAATTCACGGTTCGGTTCGATATGACACAGTGGTGTCACGGTTCGGTACGTTTTCGATACGGGGGGGGGTTACGTCGCAATTTTGGAAATATTTCTGTTTTAAACCATGAAGGCGAGCCAATGGATATCACACAAGCACGCGTTTGCACCAGGGTTTGCACACGTGCAAGATTTATGCCGGTGAACATCTTAATCTCAGTCAATTCACTATAAGCAGAAAGTGAAAGTAAAAACGGAATGACGGAGTAATGACAGAGCTTTCGGCATCTGACGCCGCTTATTCTCTCAGAGACAAAGAGAGACGAATCTACTTCAACATATGCTGATAACGGTATAGCCTATAGCTGTTTTCATTTATTTCCTTAATATTTCTCTTGTGGCCCGTACATAGTGGGAAAAAAAAATGAGAAGAAATGTATTTCTTGTTAAACAGGTTGTTTTTGAAAGTCGGTGCTTGAAATAAAAGCTTTTTATTTCATTGATTTTTATTGATGGCTGCAGTGTTAATATTTTAATTATAGGACTATAATTCATTGTAGGTAGCCGTAGCCTATAGCCTAATAGACCTGTTTTAAAAGACCTTTTTAACAACATTTTAATTGAGGAGTAAATAGCCTAATCTTATCCTCGCAGCTCGTCAGTTATGCAGTAATTTTTGCGAATTAATTGTACTTTTAATTTAATAATAAAAGTAACTTCAAAATAATAATAGGCCTAATAAAAATAAGAATTTAACAGGCCTACATTAATTGGAAATGCCAAATCCTCTTAATATTGCCAATAATTGATGTTTTTGACAATATCTCTGACTATTGTCGATACAAGATCATCGTCTTTCGACGCACCCCAGCAAGGGGAGGTTATGGCGGGGCAGACAGCACGATGCCTGTTACGCTGTTTGGGCTGCGTTGCTGAGCGCAGTAGCACTGATATTTCACACACTTTAAGCTCTTTTATTTTACAAACCTAATAGGATTAGTCCAACGAATCGTTCGGTTTGTAATGCGTACAGAACCGAAAGACTCGTACCAATATGTCCTCGTCAATATGAATACACGTATCGTTACACCCCTAATATATATACATATATATATATATATATATACAGGTGCATCTCAATAAATTAGAATGTCGTGGAAAAGTTCATTTATTTCAGTAATTCAACTAAAATTGTGAAACTCGTGTATTAAATAAATTCAATGCACACAGACTGAAGTAGTTTAAGTCTTTGGTTCTTTTAATTGTGATGATTTTGGCTCACATTTAACAAAAACCCACCAATTCACTATCTCAACAAATTAGAATATGGTGACATGCCAATCAGCTAATCAACTCAAAACACCTGCAAAGGTTTCCTGAGCCTTCAAAATGGTCTCTCAGTTTGGTTCACTAGGCTACACAATCATGGGGAAGACTGCTGATCTGACAGTTGTCCAGAAGACAATCATTGACACCCTTCACAAGGAGGGTGAGCCACAAACATTCATTGCCAAAGAAGCTGGCTGTTCACAGAGTGCTGTATCCAAGCATGTTAACAGAAAGTTGAGTGGAAGGAAAAAGTGTGGAAGAAAAAGATGCACAACCAACCGAGAGAACCGCAGCCTTATGAGGATTGTCAAGCAAAATCGATTCAAGAATTTGGGTGAACTTCACAAGGAATGGACTGAGGCTGGGGTCAAGGCATCAAGAGCCACCACACACAGATGTGTCAAGGAATTTGGCTACAGTTGTCGTATTCCTCTTGTTAAGCCACTCCTGAACCACAGACAACGTCAGAGGCGTCTTATCTGGGCTAAGGAGAAGAAGAACTGGACTGTTGCCCAGAGGTCCAAAGTCCTCTTTTCAGATGAGAGCAAGTTTTGTATTTCATTTGGAAACTAAGGTCCTAGAGTCTGGAGGAAGGGTGGAGAAGCTCATAGCCCAAGTTGCTTGAAGTCCAGTGTTAAGTTTCCACAGTCTGTGATGATTTGGGGTGCAATGTCATCTGCTGGTGTTGATCCATTGTGTTTTTTGAAAACCAAAAAGTCACTGCACCCGTTTATCAAGAAATTTTGGAGCACTTCATGCTTCCTTCTGCTGACCAGCTTTTTAAAGATGCTGATTTCATTTTCCAGCAGGATTTGGCACCTGCCCACACTGCCAAAAGCACCAAAAGTTGGTTAAATGACCATGGTGTTGGTGTGCTTGACTGGCCAGCAAACTCGCCAGACCTGAACCCCATAGAGAATCTATGGGGTATTGTCAAGAGGAAAATGAGAAACGAGACCAAAAAATGCAGATGAGTTGAAGGCCACTGTCAAAGAAACCTGGGCTTCATACCACCTCAGCAGTGCCACAAACTGATCACCTCCATGCCACGCCGAATTGAGGCAGTAATTAAAGCAAAAGGAGCCCCTACCAAGTATTGAGTACATATACAGTAAATGAACATACTTTCCAGAAGGCCAACAATTCATTAAAATTTTTTTTTTTTTTGGTCTTATGAAGTATTCTAATTTGTTGAGATCGTGAATTGGTGGGTTTTTGTTAAATGTGAGCCAAAATCATCAAAATTAAAAGAACCAAAGACTTAAACTACTTCAGTCTGTGTGCACTGAATTTAAAAAAAAAAAGGTAGAAAAACTTTATTCTAAGGGAAAACAAGTTTACTTTCTAAACAAATTTTGTTCTTGTTTTAAGCAAAAACGAAGCTAAAAACAGAAACATTTTTCAGAAAAAAAATCATATTTATTACAATTAAGTTGGTTTATGCTTAAAAAAAAATCTTTCAATGATTAGGAAAAATAAAATTAATTCAAAGGGAAAACAAGCTTTTTTTCTTACTGTATTCTCAGATATTGTTTTCTTATTTTAAGCAAAAACTCACTACATTATGGTGTTTTAACATATATATTTTTTTATTTATCTTATCTCATTTTGCTTCTGAAGTAAATGTATCTTGATTTAAGAATGACTGGAAAATGACAAAAATACCACGGAAGAAAATCAGTGCATCTTCAAAACATTACACTGTACTTGAAGTTCCCCTTTCAGTCGGTCACTCCGAGTCACGTCGGATGACCGACGAAATTGGGATCTCGCCAGAGAGACCAATCCACTTCGAGTGTAACTAAACGAGCCAATGGACATTGGCATGCGATTATTGCATCCAGCTGCCGCTGATCACAGCGTGAGCATAAGAGGCAGCTGATGCACCGCATCAATTATCCTTTCGCTTCGGAGCCGAGCGGTAGTGGTTAAAGCTACTGCTCTCCCTTCCAAGAGAGTGTTCTGCGAGCGAGTGCGGGCGTTACGGCGCGGCAGCGGTGGTCACGGTGTCCGGGAGAGAAAGATCGTCTTCCTGCTGACAGCCACACTAGGAGTGTGCGGTGGCCAGCTCCCCTGCGTGCTTCAGCACTAAAAGAGCATTTCTCTGAAAGAGCAATTTCTCTAAAAGAGCAACACGGGTGATCGCGTCTTTTTAAAGATGTCTTTTCACCCGTGCGTTTCTGGGTGTGGTCGTTTCCTGGCGCCTCAGGACGGTCACGATCGCTTCCTCACGTGTCTGGGCATTCAGCACGCTGAGGTGGCTTTCGTGGATGGTTCATGTTCTTCTTGCGGGGACATGACCATCTCGGAGTGCGACTCTGCTATGTCAAACATGGCAGAGTCCCTCTGCCTGCCGTGATCCGGCGTGCACACTGGATCCGGTGGAGTTAGAGGTGATTTGAGGATTACGGTGAGGGCTTCCCCAAGTGGAGCTCCTCACCCCTCAAGCACTCCGCAGCCGGTGGAGCTGCCGAAGGAGCGCGCTGGCCACGCGTTTCCTTCGGTGCCCCCTCTGACGACCAGATGTCGATCACCGCATCGGAGGGCGGGCCCTCTCTCTCCGGGGATGACGACCCGGCTGCGTTGCCCCCTTCGGGTGTGGTAGCGTTGTCCGTGCCAGACCCAGAGATGACGGCTATGCTTTCCCGGGCCGCCGAGAATGTCGGGCTCGTGTGGAATCCTAAAAAGCCACCGTGTCCCGATCCTTCGAGGCTGGGCGAGTGGTTCCTCGGTGGGGGTGGCGCTGGTTCTCAGCGCCCCCCTCCGGTGCCATTCTTTCCGGAAGTGCATGAGGAGCTGACAAGATTGTGGAGGGCACCTTTCACTGCCCGAAACACATCTTGTAGTTCTTCCGCTCTCACCACCCTCGATGGTGGAGCCGCTTTGGGGTATGCGGGCATCCCCTCGGTGGAACGGTCTGTGGCCATGCAACTGTGTCCAACAGCCGCTTCCACCCTGCGGGGTGATCCGTGTCTCCCCTCACGGGCCTCTAAGTATTCGTCAGGTCTAACTGGCAGTGCTTGTAGAGCCTGTGGGGAGGCGGCTTCCGCCCTCCACGCTATGGCGTTGCTGCAGGTCCACCAGGCCAAAGCACTGAAAGACCTGCACGAGGGTGGTCACGACCTGGCGGTTCTACATGAGCTGCGTGCTGCGACGGACCTCGCGCTACGAGTGACGAAGGTGACCGCACAGTCTCTGGGTTGTGCGATGTCCAGGAGCGCCATCTCTGGCTGTGTCTCGCTGACATGACGGGGCAGGAGAAGGTACTCCCGTGTCACAGACCGGCCCTTTCGGCGACGCTGTCGAGAGCTTTGCCCAGCAGTTCTCGGCAGCCCAGAAGCAGACTGAGGCAAACACATCATGCGCCGGAGGAAACCTGCTGCTTCCACCCCGGCTGCAGCCACTCAGCCTGCTCGTCGCCGTGGGCGCCCCCTGCGGCCGTCCCCGCTCCCGCGCAGCCGCAGCAGCCTTCACCAGGCAGCGTCGTGGAGCCGGTCGCAGGCAGGACGCCCAGCCCGTCCAGGCCCCCGCCAAACCTGGCGGCAAGCGCAAGTGCAAGAGGCCCTGAGACGGGCGACCCAGAGATGGAGGAGACTGCTCATCGGGAGATGGTGACTGCACCACTCCCTCCCCCGGAGGAGGGCCGGGTGGAGTATCTTTTGTTCATTTTGTTCCGCCGCTGGCCCAGCAGCCAGCGGTACCCAAAACATCAGTAAAGAGCGGTCTCCTCAATCTCCGGGTCTCAAGAGGAGGAGAGTGGTGATCCGTGCATCACAGGATCACTTCCCTCCTCCTCTCTCGCCAGCAGGCAGCGGGTGGTTGCCCAAGAGCACCCCTCCTGCCCATTCGTGGAACCAGGTAAGGGCAGTAGCACTCCAGTCCCCGCTTCAAGTCGTCAAACGCCGGGCTGTCACAAGCCTCAAGCCGGGCTCCTGTGTCTCCTCCCATGCGAGGAGAAATCAGGTGAGTGCTACACTACACACCCAGACCCCGCCCCCTGCCGTCACAGGCCAGGCCGTCACAGGCCCTGGGGCCGGTCCCTGTGTTCCACCTCGCTGCCCCACCGCGGGCATGTCGGTGGGCCCGTTGGCCCCGCTGGTGCGGTCTCTCGGAGCCTGGTTAGCGCTCCCCAGCCCGTCCCGGTGGCTCCTGCGGACCATCAGACTCGGCTATGCGATTCAGTTCGCCCGGCGTCCCCCCCAAGTTCAGGGGCATCCGGTACACTTCAGTCAAAGCCGTCGATGCCCCTGTCTTGCTCGCGGAGATTGCAGTCCTACTGGCGAAGGATGCAATAGAGCCGGTCCCTCCAGCCGATATGAGGTCGGGGTTTTACAGCCCTTACTTCATTGTGCCCAAGAAAAGCGGTGGGTTACGACCGATCTTGGATCTGCGAGTTTTGAACCGTGCACTTCACAAGATGCCGTTCAAGATGTTGACGCAGAAACGCATTCTTGGATGCGTCCGTCCCCTAGATTGGTTTGCAGCAATCGACCTGAAGGACGCGTACTTTCATGTTTCGATTCTCCCGCGAGACAGGCCATTCCTGCGATTCGCGTTCGATGGTCGGGCATATCAGTACAAGGTCCTGCCCTTCCGGCTGTCCCTTTTCGCCTCGTGTCTTCACCAAAGTCGCAGAGGCGGCCCCTTGTTCCCCTGAGACAACGGGGTGTGCGCATTCTCAACTACCTCTACGACTGGCTCATACTTGCACAGTCTCGAGAGCTGTTGTGCGCACACAGGGACCTGGTGCTCAGGCACCTCAGCCAGTTGGGCCTTCGGGTCAATTGGGAAAAGAGCAAACTCGTGCCAACGCAGAGGATCTCTTTTCTCGGCATGGAGTTGGATTCGGTCAACCAGACAGCACGCCTCACCCAGGAACGTGCTCAGTCGGTGCTGAACTGCCTCAAGACTTTATCAGGCAGGACAGCGGTCCCACTGAAACTCTTTCAGAGGCTCCTGGGGCATATGGCTGCAGCTGCGGCCATAGTTCCGCTCGGTCTGCTCCATATGAGACCGCTTCAGCACTGGCTCCATGATCGAATCCCGAGGTGGGCGTGGAAACGCGGTACTCACCAGGTTCAGATTACACCGGCCTGCCGCAAGACCTTCAGCCCGTGGTCAGATCCTTCGTTCCTTCGGGCAGGAGTGCCCCTGGAGCAGGTATCCAGGCATGCTGTGGTATTCACGGATGCCTCGGCCACCGGCTGGGGTGCCACGTACAACGGGCACGCAGTATCAGGGGTTGGACGGGCCCCCTTCTGCGTTGGCATATCAATTGCCTCGAGTTGCTGGCAGTACGCCTTGCCCTGTGCCGCCTCAGAGGGCGCCTTTGGGGCAGGGACGTTCTGGTCCGTACGGACAACACTGCGACCGTTGCCTATATCAACCGGCAAGGCGGTTTGCGCTCCCGTCGCATGTCGCAACTCGCCCGCCACCTCCTCCTCTGGAGTCAGAAGCATCTGAGGTCCCTTCGTGCCATCCACATCCCAGGAGTGTTCAATCAGGCGGCCGACGAACTGTCTCGAGCGGCACTTCCTGGGGAGTGGAGACTCCATCCCCAGGCGGTCCAGCTGATTTGGAGTCGGTTCGGAGTTGCTCAGGTAGACCTGTTTGCATCTCCAGAAACCACCCACTGCCAGTGGTTCTACTCCCTGTCCGAGGCAACGCTCGGCACGGATGCACTGGCACACAGCTGGCCCCAGGGCTTGCGCAAGTATGCGTTTCCCCCAGTGAGCCTGCTAGCACAGACATTGTGCAAGATCAGGGAGGACGAGGAGCAGGTCCTGTTAGTGGCTCCATATTGGCCCAACAGGACCTGGTTCCCGGAACTCATGCTCCTCGCGACAGCCCCTCCCTGGCCGATTCCTCTGAGGAAGGATCTGCTTTCTCAGAGACGGGGCACCCTCTGGCACCCGCGTCCAGACTTGTGGAAACTTCATGTGTGGTCCCTGGACGGGACGCGGAGGTTCTAGGTGACCTGCCCCAGGAGGTAGCGCTCACTATCGCTTCAGCACGAGCACCGTCCACAAGACGGGCCTATGCGCTGAAGTGGAACCTGTTCGTCGAATGGTGTTCCTCTTACCAGGAGGACCCCCGGAGATGTTCGATCAGAGCCGTGCTTTCCTTTTTGCAACAAGGGTTGGAGCGTAGGCTGTCCCCCTCCACCCTTAAGGTATATGTTGCTGCTATTTCTGCCCACCACGACCCCATAGAGGGGAGGTCGGTGGGGAAGCACGATCTGGTCGTCAGGTTTCTTAGGGGGGCCAGGAGGTTAAATCCTCCGAGGCCTCCCTCCCTTCCCTCTTGGGATTTGGCTTTGGTGCTAAGAGCCCTACAGACTGCCCCCTTTGAGCCATTGCAGTCAGTCGAGTTGAAGTTTCTTTCTATGAAAACCCTACTCCTGACTGCATTGGCCTCAATCAAGAGGGTGGGGGACCTGCAGGCATTTTCGGTCGACGAATCGTGCCTTGAGTT
The DNA here is from genome assembly GCA_039654775.1 of Spinibarbus caldwelli. Classification (NCBI taxonomy): domain Eukaryota; kingdom Metazoa; phylum Chordata; class Actinopteri; order Cypriniformes; family Cyprinidae; genus Spinibarbus; species Spinibarbus caldwelli. The sequence continues at coordinate 28,642,895 of CM077249.1, forward strand.
TGGGCCGGCTGACTCCAGTGCAACACTGAGGCCCCGGCCCGGCTATGTGCCCAAGGTTCCTACCACGCCCTTCAGGGACCAGGTAGTGAGCCTGCAAGCGCTGCCCCTGGAGGAGGCAGACCCAGCCCTAGCTTTGCTCTGTCCTGTACGCGCACTGCGTCAGTACGTGGATAGAACTCAGAGCTTCAGGACCTCAGAACAGCTCTTTGTCTGTTACGGAGGACAGCAGAAGGGGAAGGCTGTCTCCAAGCAGAGGATGGCCCACTGGATAGTGGATGCCATCACCTTGGCCTACGAAGCACAAGGTGTGCCCTGCCCGCTCAGGTTGCGTGCTCACTCCACTAGGGGTGTCGCATCGTCCTGGGCGCTGGCTCGTGGTGCCTCGCTAGCAGACATCTGTAGAGCTGCGGGTTGGGCGACTCCCAACACGTTCGCTAGGTTTTATAGCCTACGTGTCGAACCGGTTTCCTCCTGTGTTCTCACCTCAAACGGGTAGTGGCACTGAGAGGGCCGGCTCAGAGTCGGCTTGCGGCGTCCTTACGTCTAATTCTCCAGAGAGTTCCTTAACCAGGCAAACCCTGTTGAGTCCTCCAGCACTCCGGCGTCCGGACACGGCGGAGCGTCCGGCGCCAGGCCTTCAGCCAATGAATTCTTGAAAACTGGTGCGAGGCTAGTGCCCATATGAGAGACCCTGTCGGGATCCCATATGTGTATTCCACGGTATTCTTATTAGAGCCGTGTTTCCCCTGGCGGACCACGTTCTGCCATCTCTAAAGATGCAGCCTGAGCCATCTCAGAGACTTCCATGTGCAAAAGGGCCCTCTGGGTTACTTCACATGTTTGAATGTCACTTAAACCCCCTTTGGGAGGAGGTGACTCCGCAGTGTGCCTCTTCCAAGTGGAAGGGCACGCTTCCCAGTGTTATCCTAGTCCTACTGTTTGGGTTGCTCAAGGAACACCAGTAGTTGACCTTCTCTGTGTAGAGCCCGGTCCTATCGTCTGCCTTATAGGAAGGGTCAGGAGCCCTACACAGGGCACTGGAAGGGGCAGCTCCTGTGGCGCTTTGGTAGGGATCCCAATTTCGTCGGTCATCCGACGTGACTCGGAGTGACCGACTGAAAGGGGAACGTCTCGGTTACGTATGTAACCCTCGTTCCCTGAAGGAGGGAACGGAGACGTCACGTCCCGTCGCCACAGTCGCTGTACCACCGCTGAGCTGCCGGGTCGCCGGCTCGGCTCCTCAGCGAAAACATAATTGATGCGGTGCATCAGCTGCCTCTTATGCTCACGCTGTGATCAGCGGCAGCTGGATGCAATAATCGCATGCCAATGTCCATTGGCTCGTTTAGTTACACTCGAAGTGGATTGGTCTCTCTGGCGAGATCCCAATTTCGTCGGTCATCCGACGTGACGTCTCCGTTCCCTCCTTCAGGGAACGAGGGTTACATACGTAACCGAGACGTTCTAATGACTAAATATTATGAATCAGTAAGTGATCGTTTAATTCATCAGCATACAAGAGCTCAAAACATTTTACACAACAGTAGTAAAGCTAAAAAGCCCAATATTAAAGTTCAATATTATTCCTCATCTGTTAGAAGCTACTTTAAACTTTCTTTCTCCCTGTGAGATCTATTTGTCTTTACATTCTGATTGTAATATCACGATGATGAAACAACATCAACGAAACAGCAATGCGAACAGCACAATTACATCTGAAGTGCATGAAATGTTTTGAGTCTTCTCTTCGCCTCAAAAAAAAAAAAAAAAAAAAACAGTAAAAGAAGAAAAATTATTGCAGCATTGTGTCGTACAACATATCTGTCACAAAACGAACCACAGAATCCATTATGTCAGATCAACCGATGTCAAGCACAAAAAGCCCCGCGCTCTGGAAATATCTCCCGTCGAGAGAAAGTCGAGCTCGAGAGAGGCTTCTGGCGCAATTTTACAATCAATCCAAATTCCTCCGAGACATAGTGTTGTTTAATGACTCAGGGAATAAAGTCCATCGCACAAGGCCTTTTAGCTCTGTGGATTGCCGATGCCAAATTGGGAGAGTAATAACAGGGTAGGGGGCTGGAAATAAACAGAGACGCGTTCAGGGACCCGTAGCAAGTGATGCTATTTAGTTCTCAAAGTCATACAATGAAGGGAAAATAGAGAGTTAGACTGGGAGTGCTGCTCATGCTCGGATGCGTTTATACTGCACACGTGTGAGAGAGAGAGAAGAAGAACACAGAAAAGAAACAATAGAAGGTAATTCTTAATGATTCTGACATTTTCTGAGAAAAAAAAAAAAAAAGTTTCCATGTGGTGGAAACTGATGCGAAACTGGCTGCTTGCCTGCGCTCTGTCAACATTTTCCTTAATTAAAAGCATCTAGCCAAAACTTACTTGAAGTAAAGCTACAAATCATTGTTCTTACGTATTTAAAGTAAAAAGTTGTCAGCTTCTGAAATTGACAGATCACGTCCAGAGATGGAGGAGGTTTTCTGCTTAAAGTAACTTAAAGCAGCTCTTTTCATCACGATGTCTTGACTATGGAAAGCTTTAGGACACAACAGATGTTCAGCCGGAAACAATATGCTGAAACCGCTGACCGTGTTCACACTTAAAGTTTGTCTCTATCTTGTTAGCTCAGTAAGACAAACAAAAATACACCTTTTTAAATGCGAGTAGAGATTTAAGGGCTAAAGAGTTAGTAAAGTGTAAACACTGCGTTTTTCCTTGAAAATGTAATTCATTAAAATGCTTCTATAAGTTTCAATAGTGCTGGAGTAAATTAGAAATTATACAAATTAATACTTAAGTTGTTTTTAGGCCGTGTTATTTTGGCACAACTGATGTACTAGTTTAGTTGATATACCACTACAATATTTCAAATTAGGTTTTATTTTTAGGTTTTCTGTTTTTATTTTAATTTTAGTTCAAGTTTTAGTAAATTTGTTGTGTTTGTTTTTTTCTTTATTTATTGCCTTTTTTTTTTTTTAATGAGGTTTTAGTTTTTAGTTGTAGTTACTTTACTACTTCTACTTCAGCTGAATGACAATGAAAAATGTTGCCTTGGCAAGCAGCTGAAATAAAATAAGTTTATTTTATTAGATTTATTAGGCTTTATTTTTTTATTTATATTAGGTTATCAGGTTATCTTTAGGTTAATTAGGTTTTATTTTATATTTCATATTTCATTCATTCATTCATTCATTTTTTTATGCAATGTCTATATAGATTTTAAGTTTTTGTTTCTAGTTTAAGTTAGAAGTTACTTTAGTACTTCTACATAAACTAAATGAAAACAGAAATGTTGCCTTAGCAAGCAGCTTAAGGTTTTTAATTATTAGGTTTATTAGGTTTTATTTTACATTTATGTTTGGCTATTATATTAGGTTTCATTTTATATTGTCTGTTTCGACTTTAATTTTAGTTAAAGTTATAGTAATTTTGTTGTGTTTTTGTATTTTTATTAGCTTTTATGTATATATAGTTTTTGTTAAGTTTTAGTTTTTTTGTTTTAGTTGTAGTTATTTGTATATAGTTGCTTTTTATATTTTTATGCATTTTAAAGTTTTCATATTTTCTATTAGCTATTGCTTTTTATTTATAAAATAAACAATAGCTGAAATATAAGAACTTTATTTATAAAGTAATTTAAAAAATTTCATGGTTTTAGTTTTAGTTTTTAGTTAACAATAATAACCCTGTTTCTAGGTGGATCCTAACTAGTTCAAGTGAAAATAATCCTGTACCTCAGAGCTCTCTAATATTCTGCTCCCTCCTTCAGTGTAAGTCTGCAGGAATCTTTCGCTTGGTCTTTCATCTGGCATGTGAAAATCAGGAGAATCCAGGGTTCCCACAATCATGGACAACCTGAAAATAAACACAGAACTTTAAAACTTCGATTTCCAAGTCTAGAAAACATCTTTAGAAATCATTAAAACTCCGTACACTCTGCTGTAAAATATTTTATTAGCTAGTAATTGCTCTATGCGATTACTATAACATGATTTATAAAAATCCTTATTTGTAATCATGAAGGACTGGAAGAATCATTCATTTCTGCTGCACAACTGCTGCAGGACAGTTACAGTACATGCTAAAGTTTAATTTGAGAAAACCTAAGTATGTGCAATAATAGTAACGTTTTACTCAAGCAAACAGCATTAATAAGAGAAACAAATGTATAGGAATGACCATATAGTGCATTTTATGAAGATTTCACGCATTAATGATGGATGGCTCATGCATGAACCACAGATCTCTGGGATTTGGTTAAGCACAACATAAAATGTAAGGCATTTCTCAATGCACTGTCCTGTATTTCATCGTAATTGAGGAGTGTGTGTGTGTGTGTGTGTGTGTGTGTGTGCAGTTGTCTCACTGGTGTTTAATGAGAACGGAGAGCCAAGACTGAATCCCTCTAAATATATACCCTCAAGTCTGCTGAATAAGAAATTACAGAACATTTTCATTTTGACTTGAAGCCTCAGCAGAAGAGGGTAATACATGCAGAAATATTTCATTATTCAGGCCCTGTAGAAATTAGCTCATAAATTAGAGAGGAAAAATAATATAGTACACAGTCTGGATAGTCTGGATTGCGTTTCTGACCTTGAGAGATATTAAAGTCTGACCAACCTACATGAAAATACCCATTTGTTTTTTATTATATTTTAGTATGCATGTAAAATTTCTCATTCTGGAACATTCCTGTTGGTTTGGAAGTCATATGACGTAGTTCAACAAAGTGGTCAGAATGACTAAAAACTAAATATCATTCAATATACACCTTAATGCGTGAATTTCTAAGGCCTCTAATGATAAACGTGATCAAAATTTTGTTGAAAAACCTGTTGTTCACGATCTACTACATGCTTTCTGTTGTCTGTTTTATAGTTTATACTTTTTTATCAAGTAAAAGGCCGTCTTCCTTCAGTTTGTACTGTTAGATTACTTCATGTCTCATTTAGGGCCTGCATGTTTCATTTACTACACCCATACTATTTACCACGCACTACTACTAATAATACAATTTTTATTAAAACATTATTTTTAAAGGAATATTTACTAAATTAATCTCAGTTAATTAGAGATGCTTTTGATTATTAATATTTAATGAAACCATTAAAATGGAATCCAGAAAAATCATGGAAAACTGAATTTGGTAATAATAAAACATTTCATAGGGCCTTAAAATTTTTATTTTTGTTAAACTTTTAATAAATTGCTGTTTAATATTGTAAGTTTCTTTATTTAAATTAATTAGACATGCTTTTGATGAATAAAATTTAATTTAACCATTAAAATAGAGTCTAGAAAAATTTTAGTGGAAAAAAACGAATCCAGAAAAAAAAGGAATTTGGAAAAAAATAAAACATATTTCATAGGGTCCTACTCATTCACCGGTGAAAAAACATTACAGTACAAAGTGCAAAATATTACAATAATTACACCTTCAGTCCTTGCTCGGTCTGCAATAGCCATATGATGATGTTATCATGTTGATAGACAGGTAGGACAGCCTATTGGATGAATATTTTATGGTCCTACACCTTCCACAGACAATATAAATATAAATATATATATATATATATATATATATATATATATATAAAAATACATTTAGACCTCTTAACATGCTGATTGCTATTGGGATGTAAAGAGAGTTTCAAACAGCATGACAAAAACTGTTTTTGAACCAAATCACCTTCCCTGCCTTTAAAAAATATTTTGTCTAAAGATTCAATAAACCATTCCATTTCATAAAATTTGATTTTTGGTGACTATTATTTCATATGTCAGGCTTTACAGGGTTAAAATCAAGCATTCACAACCAATTTTACTTATTTAACCCATCAGAAATTGATTGTATTGTAGAAGGTGTCTCTATATAACAGCTGGAAGTTAAGCACATTTATCACATCTTGATAAATAATTATAAAGACAAACATTTCCCTTAGAATAACAAGCACTGAATTATTCACATTAAGACCAGGAACATGATTTAAAAAGTTTCTTCTCAGTCTCAGCAGACGGAATTTAATTTTGAAGAGTCCAGCTTGTAATTAGCAAACATAACTTTATACGCCACGCATACACTTCGCTATATCAGAGAACATTTGCAATTCACGTTGTTTGCACAGTATAATTAAAGCCTATCCGTGGGTTTGTAATGACCCTTTGGACATTGCATTTTAATTATTATTCATACTTGCTGATATTAATTAATCAAGAGAGAGCTAGATAATGTTTCATGTGGCTCAGGTTGTTGAATGAGGAGAAGTGTGCTGGCACTGCAGAAATGATACGACGCACAGACACTCGTGTTAACGCGCCCGAGAGAGACGCTTGAGTGCTATTTCACCCAACATCAGAGCTCAACCTCTAATGAGGCAAAATAATGCTGAATTAACTAACAGGCAAAACAAAGATGGCATTTGAGAAACCGACCAAACAAATCACTGATACCAGACTGGTGAGCGAGCATCTGCTTTTTCAACCTTTAAGAGGAACTACACCATACGAAAACAGCCTAAAGGTACGAAAAGCAGCCTAAAGGTAATGTTAACAGTGACTCCTTGATCAAGCGATTCAGTAAGTTTAGAATTTGAGGTGGCTCAAAAAAGAACATTTGCTAAACTTTTTCCCTCAGGATATCTAAGATGTAGATGAGTTTGTTTCTTCATCAGAACAGATTTGGAGAAATGTAGCATTACATCATTTGCTCACCAATGGATGCTCTGCAGTGAATGGGTGCCGTCAGAATGAGAGTCCAAACAGCTGATAAAACATCACAATAACCCACAAGTAATCCACACCACTCCAGTCTATTAATTAATGTCTTGTGAAGTAAAAATCTGCATGTTTATTAGAAAAAAGTCTGGTCAAAATGTTTTTTACTTCAAATGAATCCTCTAACCATAATATTGTTTTCTCGTCTGAATCAGGAAAGAAACATGCACAGATGAAGTTACAAGCAAAAACAGTCCAAAACAGTTCTAAACAAATATGTGGGTGGGTTTTGATGTGAGAGGACAACAGACAATGGACTTTTTCACTGGAGGAAGTGTTATTATGGATTATGGACTATTTTGGGCAGAAGTGATGGTCTGAAGTTAAAAACATCTTAATTATGCATTTGTTATTTACAAACATGCAGTTTTTGGCTTCACAAGACGATAATCGATAGTCTGGAGTGGTGTGGATTACTTGTGGATTATTGTGATGTTTTTATCAGCTGTGTGGACTCTCATTCTGACGGCACCCATTCACTGCAGAGCATCCACTGGTGAGCAAGTGATGCAATGCTACATTTCTCCAAATCTTTTCCACTGAAGAAACAAACTCATCTACATCTTGAATGGCCTGAGGGTTAGTAAATTTTCAGCAAACTTTTATTTTTGCTGAACTACTCCTTTATGAAGTCTGTGATTAAATTGGTGTTTTCTATCTGAGCAAATTAACTGATGGAGTAGAATATGAGGTTTCCTACTTCAAAAACAAGAAGAAAAAGAGGGAGTGCAATAAATATATGTACTGTAAAAATTTGACTGACATGATTAGAATGGCTTTAATTTCATGTAGCCAATGGGGTTTTGTGAGAAAGGAAATCAAAACAAGGACTCAAAAACAAGATTTGGTCAACACTGGATGTTGTTCAGAGGGACTTTCTGACCAAATGGTGCTGAACAAGACTTAAAAACGAACAAATCTGAGTGATATTATTAGGGAATGGATTCAAAAGATTTGATCACAGAAATCCCTTTTCAATCAACAAAATGTCAGTGCTGAGCCAATCTCACCCCGTTCCATTCATTTGAGGAAAGGCATATAAGGCCTACTTTTAAAAAAAACTCAGTTCAAAAAGTAGTTCACAAATTAAAATATTTTAATTGTGTTTTAATTAGTATTTATCATATTCATCAATCTCTTTGAGAGCAACTTAAAAAGTGGCTTCTTGTTGGTCAGTTTCACATTCTCATAATTAATTTTTTAAATAATAAAAATACACTACCAATAATACTACACTAAAAGTTTGGGGTCAGAACTTTTAAAAAAAAAAAAAAAAAGAAAAATACTTTTCTTCAGCAAATTCATCAAAAGTGACACTGAAGGTCAGTGCATCAAAATTTCAAATAAATTCTGTTCTTTTGAACTTTCTGTTCATCAAAGAATACTGAAAAAATACGTAGCACAGTTTTCACAAAAAATACTGTTTTCGAAATGGATAATAAGAAATGTTTCTTGAGTACCAAATCAGCATATTAGAGTCTTATTTTTATTCATTACTTATTTATTCATTTATTATTGTAATCCGCCCCATTCACACGGTTCATCAGCATCAACGCTTCTACGGTGCGTTCCAAACGGGATATATCGCCCTCCGAAGGGCACTTCGGAGTGAAAACAATCATGGCCGCCATATTGAAGGGTCGTTCCAAACCGAAGTGCTCAAAATTAGCCACTTCAAAGGGCCCTTCGGAATGAAGGATTTCGAAGGGCACAACTGATGGACACTTCGGGCTCCCATGATCCTTTGCACAGATTTTTTGCATGATGACGGCGCTTCCGTATGATGACGCAGAAGGGCACTTCAAGAAACAGTTGTTTGGTCCCCTACACCCTTCAACCCTTCGAAGCTATCACTCCGGAGGGTAAACCCCTTTGAAGGGATTAGGGCATAGGGATGAGCCCTTCCGAATGGAACGCAGGGCTTGTTTACTTTGAATGGAGTGATGTCAAGCGTTGCCGAACTGAATTGTGGGTCCGTCGCGTCGCGTCGCTTCACTGGCGTTGTTCGCGGCAGTTGTAAACTTTTCAACTTTTCAAGCGCCAGTGCAGGCGTCAGCCAATCAGATCGCCTTATGCAAATACCCTAGCGCAGACGCTAGCCAATCTCGTTCATGCAACACCAGAAAAGTAATGTGATTGGCTGTTGTCATTATGACGTTATGACGGTCGCGTCATCAGCACCAAGCTTCAGACACGCCCTCCGTGAAGCATTGACGCTGACGCCCCGTGTGAATGGGGCGATGTTGTATTTTTATCCTGTCATTATTTCGTGTAATGTTTTGGCTATATTGTATGCAAACACAATCATGCAAATAAAGTACTTTAAATTGAATATAAATTGACTGAAATAATGATCCTGAAATAAATTATATCTTAAAATATATTGAAATAGAAAACATTTATTTTGAATTGCAATAATATTTCACAACATTACACTACTAACTGTATTTTCGATCAAATAAATGCAGCCTTGGTCAGCATAAGCGAGTGTCTACATTAACATTACATATTCAAATAACTTCTGACCACTGAATTAGATTACTTTACTTACTTAAATTACTCATGGGTCATTGTTCAGCTCTCTGGTAAGTCAGGCCGGTTCTGACTGAGATCTGCAGCTCCCAGCTGTGGAAAAAAATCAAAGTGATATTAGATGTGTGTGTGTGTGTGTGTCCTCTTATCTCAGCAGACCTCAATGACCCAACCCACAATCTCGATGTCCCACCGTCCCACATGCTGACTGGTGGATTTAGGCTCACGGTGCAGCGACGGGACCAAGATGGGATGATATACGAGCATTGCACTAATCACCTGCTCATTCACATCAATTACACTCCCATCTGACAGGCAACCCACCACTGTATATTAATGGTTTTTTAAACGAGTCGCTCCAGATCAACTCTGTCATTCCCAAACTCCCACGCATGATTGATTGACCGCTGAATTCCGCTTGACTCGTCCCCGTCGTCTTTGTCCCGGCATTTCCTCACAGGTAGCTGACAGACAGTCCTGGCAAGTTTGAGAGGCGCTCGGGAGAGAGACGTGAACAAATGCGTGGCACTGACTGCCGGATCATGTTTGAAGCCTGTTGTTGCGGCTTAAAATGGCAACGTCTTTCTCCTTCAGCGTGTTGCCATTTGTTTCAAAATAGCAAACTACGCTGTTAGGAAGGCAGCGATTGCCTCTTATTTTCGAGTCTGACAGCATGCTAGCAACACAGTATGAGCTGCAGATTATGTGGATTGATGTGCTAATGAGAGAAAAATCCTCTTGGCACAGAAAAGAGCGGAACTTTTATACAGAATGCTGTCGCGTGTCCTATTCTGTTCTAAAGAACATATTGTTGTGAATATAGCAGATCCACAAAGTGCTCACCTGCACTCACAGTTGCCTGTAGCTTTAGCTGAAGACACAATGAATGATTGAATGATTGTGTTTGTGGACCAAACAGACAAAAAAACAGCTTCGCAATATTTTTGCGATGATTTTGATATCTTTGATAGTGAACGTCGTGAATATTGCTTGCAATCTGAGTAGCTTTGCAATCCTTCTATACCAAAAGTCGTGTTTATGTTGGTACATTAGACTCATTGCGTGAATCAGTTCAAATCGAATCGAACGATTTATTTGCGTCACCACTCACAATTTTACAGCATTTTTGTATAATAAGTAGAAAAACATTTATATTCCAGTAAATATTGCTTTTTATTGTTATGGATTGTTATATTGGTGTATTTAAATGAAAATTATTAAATGGCACAAAAGGTTATTTTAGGAAGTCTGACATCCTACATCAAAATGTAAACGTTGCATTATAGCAACATTGTTAATTTACATATTGATATTATATATATTTTTTCATATACATGGGGTTGGTAAGATTTTTTAATCTTTTTGAAAAAAACAAAAAGAAACAAAGACTTATGCTTACCAACGCTGCATTTATATGATTAAAAATATAGTAAAAACTGTAATATTGTGAATTATTTTTACAATTTAAAATAACTGTTTTCTATTTGAATACATTTTTAAATGCAATTTATTCCTATGATTCAAAGCTGAATTTTCAGCATCATTACTCCAGTCTTCAGTGTCACTTGATCCTTCAGAAATCATTATAATATGCTGATTTGCTGCTCAAGAAACATTTCTTATTATCAATGTTGAAAACTGTTGTGCTGCTTAACATATTGTGAATATTTTAATTAAAATATTCTGAATATTTAAGTGAATTTTGGTAACACTTTATTTTAAGGTGCCCATGTTCCACATTACATGTACTTACTATTATAATAGCAATAAATTGTGCATAATTACATGCATGTAACCCTAAGCCAAACCCTAATCCTAACCCTGACCATATAGTAAGTACTTGTAGTTAATTAATATTACTCAGTACTTAAATGTATCGTTACACTGTAACACGGACACCTTAAATCTATTAAATACAAAAATAATAATAATAATAATAATAAAATTAAAATTATATATATATATATATATATATATATATATATATATATATATATATATATATATATATATATATATATATATATATATATTTTTTTTTTTTTTTTTTTTTTTTTAAGGCTGAACATTTGAACATTTTGTTACCTACAGTATAGCTGTCCAGTCAGAGTCCCTGCCAGATTCCAATACAAAAGCCTCCTGAAGCTCCAGCCTGGAGAATTTTCTTTTCCTACTGTACAGTAAATCACACACACACACCACACACACACACACACACACACACACACAGAGAGAGAGAGAGAGAGAGAGAGAGACACACAGAGACACATACAAACGCTATGTCAGACATCTTCTATAATACTGAGCGCTCAGGAGGCTGCATTCGACATTGATTTATTACAACACTGCTCAATGGAACAATGAAGCACACACAAAGCGACGTTTAGAGTCCGCAGGCGTCGTTTCTCTTACACACACTGTCTTTTGTCGACCTTTCCTCCAAGACCCGTGTTCCTCCACAGAAGAACACACTCCCCGCTGAGTGAGTTATAGTTTCAACAGCAATTGAAATTTCTGTTCAATATGTCTGAGACTTGAATGAGAATGACGTGAGGATGCTTCAGGGAGAATGATGAATTTTTAAGCAAAGTGGCTCACTGATTTTGACTCCCACCAGTCAAAAAAAAAAAAAAATGAAATTAATTGGTTAGAACAAGGATGAAACACACAAAACCTGTCAAGAGCATGTCTGAGTCATTTTCACCCCTAAATCATAAGAAGGGAAATAAGAAATTATATTTTTTTGCTTAAAGGGGTCCTATTATGCTTTTTCACTTTTTGAATTTTAGTCAGTGTGTAGTGTGTATGTTTGGGCATAAAAAAGATCTACAAAGTTACAAATCTCAAAGTTCGCTTCAAAAGGAGATATTTTGTTTTTAAAAAAATCCCTTTTCAAGAACTACAACGAACGCCTCGTTTGGACTACAAAGTTCTTTTCCTGTATTTGTGACGTCACAAATTGGCTCATTAGAATATCATTAAAATAAATCCCGCCTCCGGAAATTCGAATGCACGTTTCAAAATCGAAACTGGTGTTTTTATATCACTGTATTTCTGATGGAAACCGACTGTCTTCAGAAAATTTTGGATGTCATTTTCATTTCATCTTGCATGTAATGTCTGATAAAGCAGCGTTTGTGAGCTGAGCGCTGCTTTGTGTACAGCGTTACCGGGGAAACCTCGCTCTCTCCCGCTCCAACAGCGCCTCCCACTGGCTGAGAATTAATAGGCCCTTTTCACATGACGTCACGCAACTTCCGTTCTGACGCGAAGCAGGGTATTGTTACTTCCGCCAGCATAGTAAAGCACTATTGCAACCAGCATGAAGTTCACACAGATGCAAGTAAAACTGCCACAAAAGCGATTAGAGGATGACTGCTGCTGTCTATTCTCGTCCTCATTCAGGGAAAGGCGTCTGGCATCTCAAAATCTCGAATACCGATCGGTGAGATTTGCGCTTGAAGTCGAGGGAGGAGTTGAAAACGGAGCACTGCAGTCACTGATTCCCGCAATTCTAGCGCACTGTTTGCTGTCTTTATTGCAGTTAGATGAAGTTGGTTAGATATATTTCTCAAATAAAAAAAATGTTTTAGACATTTACATGTTCAGTAATTTATGTCCTGCTTAATACAGCGTCTGTATGTACAAGAATAGTTCAACATAACAAGCTTGTACTATTTAAATATCAATAAAACGGGGTCTATAATTTTCCGTTTTATTGTTTAATGTAATTCAGAAATAAATATTAAATATATTAAGTTTACATAAAAAGCTTTTACAGTTAAAAACGGATGCCAGCATTTGTGTAAATAAATATAAAACGCAGGTCATAGCTGTTTTTAAAGATCCCATTGCATATCCTGTAACGAAAATAAAATACGATCATAGTAATCAATAATAATTCGCAAAGTAAAAACACAGTATGCATGTAGTTAAAGCGGAATTGAATGGAGGAATTCAAGTAATTGCAGAAGTTCTGTAGAGCTAAACACGGCTGTCCTTTTTGTATTGTTTTAATATTAGCCTAAACCATTTTATTCTTGAACTGGATAATGCGTTTCTTTTCAGACCACTTGCCTTTATGTATGTGAAACTTGCCATGTAGTAAAAAGATTTAATATAAAAAAAAATATGACTTGTGCCCATGTCATTTTCCCATAGTAAATAAAAACAAAATCACGTTGTATTTTTATTGCCGAACTATACGGGGAATTTAAATTTACACAGTGTACTCACAAATTATCCAAGGAATGACATAAACCGAAATAACAAGTGGAAAGGTTTCAAGTAGCCTATTTTGTGTGGACACACAATCGTTGTCACGTCTGAAAGCAAGCAGTTGCGGCAAGCAAGCCACCCATCTAAAGCAGATCCACAAAAACATTCGCAAAAGAACCCGACTGTAAGTACATTAACATTATTAGTCTCAACTCTTAACTAACGCCTTTCATATTTCAAGTTTTTCCCACATTTTCCCGATAAGTCTCCGGTGTAGAGGTAAAAAGGAAATGCAGGGTGCTTCTCAAACGGAAGGCTGCATCCTACGAAGGCTGCATATCTCGACTGCCACGTCATCAAACGTCTCTGAAGGCCATCTCAATCGGAAGGATCCTTGGAAGGCTGCCTTCGTTTCGCGTCCTTCATTCAGCTGAATATGAAGGATGCATGGGATGTATCCTTTGCGACCTTCAATCACCCACAATCCTTTGTACCCATTCTATTTCATGAAAATAAACTGACGAAAAACGAGTCATTAATGAGCTTGTCTGAATTTATTATGAAATGTAAGACAAAAATAATGTTTTCGGACATGAAAGCATAGATTTTATTTTTTGTTTTTGGTGTAAATTACTCAATAAACGCTAAACTGCCAATAACTTAACCCATGGGGAGACTGTAGACAGCTGTGATTCATTGTATTGCATTAATAGAAAGCCAAATAATATAAAGATTTGTAATACAAAGTATTTTTCCAAAACTAAGTTTCATTAGTATTTTCGTGCCGTGACGGTGAGGGCGGGAACATGTGACGTAGCCACGCACACTTACTAGAGCGTCTCATTCTAGCATTTATATGGCGAGGAGGAGTCTAGCCTACAAGACTCTGAAGGACTGAACTAGGAAGGACGCAGCCTCGGTAGGATGCAGCCTTCCGTTTGAGAAGCACCCATAGAGAGACGGCTCTCTATGCGGCTCTGATTCTGCCTAGCTGTTCGCCAATCACAACACTTTGGGACAGCTAACCAATCACAACACATTTCGTTTTTCGGAAGGCGGGCCTTCATCAAACCCAGAACTAATCGAGCCGTTTGTGCCAGACTGGGGAGAATGGTATTGTAATAATGTAAATTATGTGAAAAATAATGCGATTTCACCAAACATGAGAGCATGTTCTAGTACACCCCTAAAACGAAATCAAGACTTTGTAAAAGAGCATAATAGGACCTCTTTAAAGAAAATTAAGACTTATGATTTCTTGCATTGTGACATTATTTTAAATACAATTGCGCACATTTAAACAAAAAGGTCACTCTCGTTCCTGTAATGCAAGTGCTGTAAAAATCAAGATGTATACTGATGAATATTATTAAAAGGCAGAAAATATTGAGAATTGAGAATCACTATTAAACGTACAAAAAAATGCTGTAATGACAAATTGTGTTTAGCTCTCATGAAATTAATGTCACAATTCAAAAAAAAAAAGAAAAGAAAAGAAAAAACTTTAATGCAATATAAATATATATATAAATAAAATTTCTTGTTTTGATTTTGGGGAGAAATGTGTTTGTAAGATTCATTAATCATTTAAAAAAAAAAAAGTAATTTTGTTCTGCTTCAATCATGTAGTTTTTCCATGAAATCGTGACTCATGGAGAATATTTTAATTAAACTGATGAAGGTTGTTTGCTTACTCTCAGTTCATTCTTCTCTAGTTTCAAAAGAGCCCAATGACACGCAGCGATTCTGACTTTTAAAAGGTCAACAACTTACCCAAAAATGAGTGTGAGCAGAGTGAATAATATCCTACAGCTCAAACTGAAAACATGAGTTCATCCTTATGTAATTTAATGGAAGAATGCAACAGACCTGACAGTTCACACATGGGAGATTCAAGTACAAGTTGCAGCCTGCAGCGTTACAGAGTGAGTCAAGTTAATATTTCACACAAATGTATACAGTATGTACATTTACATCTGTTTACATTTTTTTTTTATAAAGTTGCACATAAACTTCACAAATGCCAGAATCAGGGGTTAAAGCAAAAAAAATAAAAAATAAAAAATCCTGAGCCTGAACTTTTTTCCGGGGGTGGGGCAGCACATGCAAAGCCTGCAATGACTGGCAACTTTAACATTTGAAAGGATACTATGGAAAAGTTATTGCTTTCCTTATTCAAACTGATTTTTTTTTTCATGAATATACAGTTGACCTGAAGAATGAAAGCTATATCATATACTTGGAAATTTATGAGCTATATCACCGGTTATCGACACTATCGAGACAATATTTTAATACTATTTTTAAGAAATTTTCAATGACAAAATATTTGTCTTTTAATTACAAAAAGTAAAACAAAGCAGTTGTATTTTGAAATATTTTAACTAATCTAGGGCTGTAACTAATGATTATTTAGGTAATCAAGTAATCTGATTATTTTGACAACTGAGTAATCTGATATTTTTTAGTAACACAAATAGACCTAAGTGAAACCCAGGCTTTAGTATGACTATTTATATATAAACTAACAATGAGGCAATAATAACTGGCTCAAATAAAATATCAAAACCAAGTAATTACATGGTTTTATTGAACAACACTGTTAAAATACATAATGTAATATGCCTAATGCCTATGCATAATATGAACATAACCAACTTAAGTACATTATGTATTATAACAAATACCTGTAGTGGGCGCCAATGGCCTGGTGATGTTTCACTTTACAGCGTGATTAAACTATGTTTAAAGGGGTCATATGATGTGATTTCAAGTTTTCCTTTCTCTGTGGAGAAGCTGTTTGTGCATAGATTAGATCCCTGAAGTTGCAAAGACTAAAGTCTCAAAACCAAAGAGATATTCTTTATAAAAGTTAAGACTCGATCACGCCCCCCTAAAACGACTCATTCAAACCGTGGCGCGATACAACGCGACGCGAAAAAAGACAGTATAAGTCATTATAATCAGTAATTATGTCCCTACTGGATGCAACAAATGCCTAGTTTGTAATGGGTTTTATTGTTTTAGTCTCGTCGCGCCGGGACACGGCATCACAATACGGTAAGGGGCGTAACATTTCCATCTCACGCTAGAGGTATTCGGCCAATCACAATGCACTGGATAGCTGGCCAATCAGAGCACGCCTCGCTTCTCAGAACGATGAGCTTTGTAAAAATCGGCACGTTTCAGAAAAGCGGGGCATAGAGGAGCAACTATAATATATAGTATGTGGAAAATAATGTGTTTTTTGAACCTTAAACCACATAAACACATTGTATTACACCAAATACACAAAATAATGTTCTTTTTAGAAATGTCATATGACCCCTTTAAATCCATTAAATTTTAGTATTCAGCCACATGCAAACTCAAACTTTTATTTTGAAATTGTGATGTACAATAAATGGCATATTTAGAAATAGGTTGATGTATTCTCCTGTGTCGGCAAAGGTTTATAAATGATTTATGTTACAAATCTAGTGAGACAATGCACACTGTTTTCCCAGATGAACGTGAAGCAATTCAAATTCATAGCATATGCAGAGGAAGAGTTTAGCCCCTTTCACACATACAGTCTTTACTGGTAAATTACTATTAAGAGATCATGTGTGGACAGGACCTTTTCAAAAATCCCGGTAAACTTGTTCTGTCAATCATATCATTCTTATGGAGATGACATGATTAATCAGAGCTGTTTACAAAGCTCCGCTGCTTTTTAATTAGTTTTTCTATGTAAATATGCACTAGACGGACATCTTTGGCCATCGCGCCTTGCTGCTTTTTGTCACGCTGCTACATTTATCTGGGCTGAGGCTCTGCAATTGACCTTATGAACGGTTACTTCCTGGTTTTAGATAAGCCAGCTCAGTCATTTCCGGTCAACTGTACTGTGCCGTAAGGGGAGCGTCCTTTGCTCGGGTTCTCTACATAATCCATGGGCGTCGGAAGCAAGATAAAAGTGGGTGTGTCCTCCCCCAGAAAAAAAATTACTGGAGTATATGCCATTTTCTGTAGTCTGGTGCCTTTTAATTCAGGGAATAGGCCGCCTTGTTGGTAGGGGCTATTTACATGACCTTTGCTCACTAATGTCACAACATTAACAAAAGACGGCTGTTTAAACATGTTTCCAGTGGCGCAGCTGGGAAGCGTGTAGTGTTTTTGACGCGAGCGACCCGAGTCCGCCTTTTGCCGAAATCGTGCTTCTCCCTTTTCACCCAGCAGGCACCGGACGTCTATGTAACGTCAGGTTGACGTTGGACGTGACGTCGGACAGACGTTGCATTTTGGTTGAAAATGAAAAGCGGGTTGACGTCAATATTTGACGTCAATTTGACGTTGACTTAACGTTGGATTTTGGTTACATAACCTAAAAACAACAAAATATCAGCGTCAGCTGATTGGACATCAATTTAACATTGACATTAGACGTTAAATTTACGTTGAATTTTAGTCACCCGATGTCGCAACCGAAATTTAACCAAATATCAACGTCTTATGACGCGTGCCTGTTTTGTGCCTGCTGGGCACATCTCATATTACATCGGAAAGACATTTGTTTTCAATTAAAACAAAAATGAAGGAAATAATCGAAAAGTTTTAATAAAGTACCGGGTAAGGTTAGGTGTATCTGAGCAGCAGATAAGCTGAGATGCTGTGTTTACTTTGCTGGGAGTGCAGCAGGCGCGAGTAACTAGTGAAAACGCAGAAAGGAGTTATATGGACTCTGAATGAGCCAACTGGAATATCTTTAAGGAAGCAGCAGTGTGGAATTCAAGTCTGTAGCTAAAAGGAGTTTAATCTATTAGGGCATTCGCCACGTGGAATGGATTTGACCGACGGCGCTCTGAAAAGTGCACAGACATATTCGCTGAATTAGAGACGGTAAAAGTGGGTGGGTCCAATATCATTGGTCTTCAAAAGTAGGTGGGTCCTGTCCCACCCACATACAATGGTTCCGACGCCCATGACATAATCCATTCACAATTTGAAGAAAAGTTTCGTTTGTCTAAGATGACCAAACGTCCACGCATATTGTTTCAGGAATGACAAATGCGAATGGTACATTTACGCGAGGAAATCCATTAAATCATGCTGCGAGTCACTGCTATGATTGACAGTGGCAACGGATTGAATCTTCTGACGAGCCGATGTCAAAATAGAGCTGTGCATTAAGTGATTTAGACTCAATTCAGACTAACAAAACTACAGGTCTGTGTTGGATAAAACTTAAACGATGTAGTTATTAAATTAAATCTAAACATTTCAAAATATCGAATGCATTATTTATTTGTTATACCAAATTATTTAATTTGTATTTGACAATATAGGTATTTAAATAATTCAGCATTATAGGCTGTTGTCTGGCCTTATTTATTTCTTTAAATGACAAGTGACTTTGTGACTTCCTGCACTTGCTATACTTTATACTTAAGTGCGATAAAGTACTAAATGTGTTATAATATTTATTTTATAATAAATCAAAAGATCAAAAAGTTGAAATGGCAGCTGCAGCCAATGAGTGATCCTCTACTGCCATCTCTTGGTTATAACGGTAATTTCATTTTCATCTTAAAAGTCTTTATTTTTCGCAGAGACACGTTTTTAGCACATTTCTTCATGTCGTCTTCATGAATGAAAAGTGAACCTTTAACAATGTGAATTTTACTGCACAGAGTTGATAAATAATAGCCTAAATGCTTTAAAATTTTATAAGATTTTAAAAATGTGTTCATGGCTATGAAGGTAAGATATTGATTATCGAGAATACCATTAAGATGTCTTTTAAGAGATTAGCCTAACTGTCTAAACAGTTACCATAGTGTTTATTTGTCAGCATTTAAATGTACAGTTACGTGTCTGGGTACTTTCCTGGGATTACCAGACTTTGCATATAAAATTATATGTTCTTTAAGATGTATGTTAATTCCGCTATTATTATTTACGGTGTTGCAATTATTTTGTTCTCAGTTTCTGATAAGAATGAGGCAGGAGAGATTTCTGTGAGAGTCTCTACCTATATATAACACATATAAAATGAGCTTCACCGGAAGATTAGGAGCTGGCTTATCTTTATCCGGAAGTTATAAATAGCGCTCCGTGCATATGGTCAATTGGATACTATTATGTGCGTCTAGTGTTTATAAGAGCAACACATTCTGATTGGCTAATAATGTTAGTTTGGTTGAGATTGAAAGCTGTGCTCCTCTCATTGGTAGGCGAACTCATTGACTCGAAAGGGACATCAACAAGTTTTGTTTTGTTTTTTTAAATGTAGGATTGTTTGTTTGTTTTTTTTTGTTTGTTTGTTTGTTTGTTTTTTCTGCAGCCAAACGCTGCACGCCGGAGATCCAGCACGGTGCCGGAGAACTTTACAGTCGGCATGAAACGGAAGTTACGACTGTCTTTTTTTCTCTACGTGACGTATATCTGCCCTGCAGATGACTTCATCTTAATGCATGTAAGTGGCATCCAGTTATCTTCATGAAAATAAATATGCAATAAGTTTGGATTTTAAATGTAAAAAAAAAAAAAAAAGCCTTAACATTTTATCCCATATTTCAGAAAAATATGGGATAAAAACTATAAGTATAACCATATATAAGTATATATAAGTTGCATATAAACTTCAAAAATGTCACATGACTGTCAGTATGGAATAAACAAATTCAAAATTTCTGTTAAAAAAAAAATGCCATAACTTTCAGCAGTTTGATCAAATAATGTATCAGAAAAAATATGGGGAACAAAATATTTTAAAATATTTTTAAGGGTGTTATCCATTCATCACAGAGAAAATGAATTATACAATAATTTTGGATTTTAAATTAAATTTTCTGAAAGAAAAGGCTTAACTTTCAGAAGTTTGATCAAAGAATGTGTAAGAAAATAAAGAGGAAAAACTATTTTAAAAACTTGCATATAACCTTCAAAAATGTCACATGACTTCATCATAATGCATGAGAGTGACATGTAGTTTATCATCATGAATTTAAATTCAATTTTTTTGTAAAAAAAAAAAAAAAAAAAAATATATATATATATATATATATATATATATATATATAGTGAAATATTTTAAGTTGCACATAAACTTTAAAAATGTCACATGACTTCATAATGCATGCGGGTGGCATCTAGTTATCATCACGAAATTAAATAGCTATATAATAATTTTGGGTTTTAAATTAAAAAAAAAAAAAAAAAAATCTTATCCTTCATCAGTTTGGTTAAATAATGTGTCAGAAAAATATGGGGGGCCCAAAAAAAAAAAAAAAAAAAAATTAAAGATTCACCCAGAAATTGCTAGTAAATTTCACAAATAATTACAGAGAAATGGCAAGAAGCACACTGAATTTAATGTGAAATTCTGAAATAAAACTGAAATAATATTTTCTTGTAAAAGTTACGCCAATAATCTATTTATGACCTAACTTTGTGTATGTATTATTAGGTCTGTTTTATTTACGACATAATGCATACACACACACACATACTATACATACATACATACATATAATATATAATATTGTGGGTCTTACTGACAATTTGCATTCTGTGCACAGTATATGTAGCCTAAACAAGATATGCAATTGTAAAGTAGCATCCAACAGTGCTATTCCAAACATAGCCATGCATCTAAAAGTGTATATGCATGAGCCTATATGTACTCAAGTATAAACCATTCTGTGATGTTAGTTAGTTTTGGGCATAAACCTCCATCCCTCAGAGGTATTTCCAGGAAGTTTAACAACAGCAAACTCAGCAGCTGAATTTCAACATGCTGCAGGCAACGCTGCATTGATCTCGGCTTGTTTCCATGCAAATTTCTGTAAAATCCAGCTGCTAACATCTTTATTACGAAACTCTATGGCTCTCAGTGAGCTAGAGGGAAGTATTCTATACTGGCAATAAAAGCTGCATCAAAGCCCCGAAGAAATCAAATCCCAGAGATGGCCCAGAGTCAACCGGATAAGGATTCGACATTAAAGAGACTGACAATCCAACGCGGCGCACCATCGTCTACCGCACAACTGCAAAGCACAGATAGAGAACGCAGGATTCGCGTGAGCCCTGAGCCAAGATAGCCTATGCCACCTCATTAAAATTCAGAATACATTTCTCGGACAATTTGTGCCCGGTTGCCTTCTCTAAGCAGTTCTTGAGACCTCCAGCTGAGCCGCGGTCATTTACTTGTCTGAGAAGATCAAGTCCCTCATTTAGCGGCGAGTTAGGCGCGCAGAGGTTGGGCTACATGCACTGTAATTTTGCCCGTCCGGTTGATCCGAGCCAGCTTTCGGTGCTCGCAGCTATTCTGGAAGATCTTATTGGGTCCTGCTTTAGCAAAACAAACAACAAGACAGAGCATCTCTGCCTAGAAGTTAAACTAGGCACAATAACTTCTCTTTGACGCTTAAATGATGAGGTTTTATAATTAGGGCTTAGCTGCACCGCACATCTCAAACTTCCCTACAGGCTCATGGTAAGAGCAATGGAGGAGATGCTGGAGAAAGCGGGATGAATTGTGGTCACGGCCTAAGCAACGTGATAATTATCTCAAGTCTCCTGCTGGGCGATGGGTGCAACAAAGCTCTGAATGTAAAGCTGTTGATGTTATTAGTGCTGTTTATTAAGGCCAGTCTTACTATTACTTACAGCTAGAGTTAGTTCTTGCACAAACCCCTAACCGCAAATATTGAATTTTTGCTTGGAAAATTATGAAACACACAAAATATTCCTACTTTGAAAGAGGGACCCGAGCCATATCTAGTGACCAGTATGTGCTCTTTTGACTTGGGCAACCCTAACAAGACCCTAGCAACTACTCAGAATAGCCTAGAAACCACAAAGTTTGAGTGCTTTTTAATATTGGAACAGTAAGCAATCTCATGAACTAGCAACCACTCAGAAGACCCTACCAGTGATATAACACAGTAAAGACCACTCAAAACACATTAGCAACACCCTAGCAACCACTCAGAACAGCCTAGAAATGACAGTTTTGAGTGATATTTAAGACTGAACCAGTAAGAAATCTAATTACCTAGCAACCACCCAGAACACCTTACCAGTGAAATAAAAACACAGTAAGGACCACTCAAACACCTTAGCAACACCATAGCAACCACTCAGAATAGCCTAGAATCAACAAAGTTTGACTGATATTTAAAATTGGATCAGTTAGCAACCATATCTCCTAGCAACCACTCAGAAGATCCTACCAGTGATATAACACAGTAAAGACCACTCAAAACACCTTAGCAACACCCTAATGATCACTTTATTTGTTTATTTGTTAACAGGGGCAATGCACATTAATCAACATGGCTGTAAATGTGCCAGAATTAGCCAAAAAGGTCATTTTTCATCTGTATTCCCTTGAGATCTGAGCCTTATCTAACCAATATGTGCTCTTTTAACCTGGGCAACCCTAGCAACACCTTAGCAACCACTCAGAATAGCCTAGAACCCACAAAGTTTGACTGATGTTTAAAATTAGACCAGTAAGGAATCTAGTTACCTAGCAATGACCCGGAACACCTTATCAGCAACATAACAAAACAACAAAGACCAATAAAACACCTTAGCAACACCATAGCAACCACTTGAAACACCCTATCAGTGACATAACAGTGAAGACCACTCAAAACACCTTAGTAACTATATAGAAACACCCTAGCAACCACTCAGAATACAAAAGCAACCACAAGCTGCAACTGCAAAGTGAGTGCTATTTAAAATTGGGCCAGTGTGCAACTTCATATCCCAGCAACCACCAAGAACGCCAACAATGATCCAGCAACACTCCTAAGAACACTTGATATACCTTAGCAGCACCCTATCAACCATTCAGAATTCCCTAGCAGCTGCAAAGTTTGAGTGCCATTTAAAACTGAACCAGTAAGCAACCTTATCTCCAAGCAGCCACCCAGAACAACTTGCCAGTGACAAAACACAGTAAAGACCACTCAAAACACCTTAGTAACTAAATTGCAACACCTTAGCAACCACAAAATTTGAGTGCCATTTAAAATTGAAGCAGTAATCAACCTTATCTCCTAGCAACCACCCAGAACAACTTACCAGTGACAGAAAAGACCACTCAAAACACCTTAGTAACTGCATAGCAACACCTTAGCAACCACAAAGTTTCAGTGCTATTTAAAACTGACCCAGTAAGCAACCTTAACACATAGCAACCACCCAGAACACACTACCAATGAGATAGCAACACATTTAAGACCAGTCAAAATACATTAGTAACTGCATAGCAACACCTTGCCAACAACCCACAATATCTCAGCATCACATTTTCTTCAGAATATGCAAAAATCTAGGATTTTTGTTATTAAATTTCCCCTAAAAAGTGTATTTCATGTTGGGTTTTTAACTGCGTGGTGACTGTTATAAGGAGAAAATAAACGTGACGACTTTGCCGTGACTGTGCCATGTTCTTGTACCATTTTTATAAAGGATGGCGATACCTTGAGCTGAAACAAACCATAATGTTGTCTCACGGCAGTCGTCCTATTCTATTTCACCTGCTTTCAGAATGAATGGGGTTACCTGAGCTTGCAATTATTTACATTTTGTGTCTCGATATAGCTTGTGTTTTACTGGCCGAGCAGAGATCTTCCCTCCAGCAGGGAGCTCTGCACTGAAGCTTTAAGAGGAAAGATGGTTCCCCTCTCTTTGCTCTTGGGCGTAATTGTTATGATGTGTGTCATCTTGCTCTCTGCATGCCTGGGGTTCGCCTCAATTGTCTTTTTACTGTAATGAAATATTTCTTAGAAAAAAGCCAATGTGTACTTACATGGATTTTTTTGTAGCTGCTACAGGCTACCACAAAGACTGCACTAAACAAACTACAAACAGGACAAATTATAGGTCTAGTGATCTGTGTGTATATATATATATATATATATATATATATATATATATATATATATATATATATATATATATATATATATATATATATATATATATATGCATGTGGTGTGTGCATACTTTTTTTGAAAGAGTGGATATATGTAGGTTTTAACTTTAGTTAGTATTTGAATTTGTCTAACATGTAACAGGTTATTGAACACATCCTTGCATGTATAATCAATAGGGTCTGGCTGCAGACTTGCGCTTGCGCTCTCAGACTTGCACTTTCAGGCACCTGCACTTCCGCAAGTGACGTCACTTGCAGTCTTTTTTTATTTTTTATTTTATTGTATTTATTAATCATTTTTTAAATTGAATCTCTCAACATTTTACACAAGTAGCCAGGTGGTGAAGACAAGAAAAAAGAAACTAAATTACAATGTCACTTGCAATCGCCGCTTGCACTTTTTGCTACCTGTGACGTCACTTGCAATCCACACAAACTGTGCGTGTTGCCAATGGAGATGAGACGCTGTGGTGGTTAAACGACTAAAACTAATTTAATATCATAACATACAGGGTCCTGCAAGTCATCCGTGGCAACAGAACAGCCGAATATGAACAAATATGAACGCAATGTGCAAAGTCTCTCGTTAAGTGCTTTTAAACCTCCAGTAAAAAAACATAAACATTTAATATCGCTGATAGTGCAAATAAAAGATCAAATTCAATATATAGTTTATTAATTTAATGTACTACAAGGCAAGCATATGTCCATGAACACAACGAGCAAACTTTCACTTTTCCTCCCATACAGCAAAACGCTTAATGTGGCATAATGACGGACTAAGATGATAAAGACCAAATTCAGTAGGCTATTTCTTATTGTTGATGCAAACTATACAGACCATATGAACGTGCATTAAGAAATGCATTATATGATATTAAAGGATCAGCACCGTGCAGGCAAGCAGACGAGCCCAGGATGCAATGCGTTAAATTGCACATTAAACGTTTTCCTCCCGTAGAAAATCATTATAAATAAAACACGTAGCCTAATGTAGCAAAAAAACAAAGACAATGATACAAAAGGGCTGTAGACATTTTATTCTAAATGGGAAAACGAAACTTTGCGTGTTGCGTTTATTATGGGCTCACCTGCTATACCTGTAGGATACATATTAGTTTTAATAATGAAGAGAAGCATATTGAGTTTGGTCTTTATAATCTTAGTTCGTTATCATGCTACGTTTTGCGGTATGGGAGGAAAACACTATATACATATACATTATATTAATAAACTGTATATTGAATTTGATCTTTTAATAGCACTAT